>KV428243.1:0-37636 GCA_001632355.1 Sistotremastrum suecicum HHB10207 ss-3
TGTCAATATTTTAATCATTATTATATTATATATACTGTATATACACCTCATATGATGTGGTACATGCATATAGAGACCAATATATACCAGATATGTCACCACAAACACCCATTTGAGACCCAAAATACCCTCTGGGTACCCTGGTTGGGGACCCTTCAGGGTCCTCGGTTGCAACCACGGTTACGACTGGTCATGACTGTGGTTGCCGGTTGCCTGATTTTCCAAGCACCTAGGCAACCGGCAACTGCGGTCCGGTCGCAACTGCCGGTTGCCACTGGTCACAGCAACTGGACCTTGGAACACTAATTGGGTATGTCGATTCATTATCATATCATTTACTCTATTCTAAGTTATCTCCAACAATCACAGTACCACCTGACTTGCGTCCAAATGTTAACGGCTCCGGAGCGCGACTGGTTTTGCGACAAAATATGTCAGAAAAATGCAGGAGTTGCTGTGAAACGCAAGCAGAATACATTTTAAGGACATTGACAGGGTGTCTGATCGTGCTACATGCTGTATAGATACTATAGACCTCAGAGGAATATATTTAGTATTTATCGGAGTTTAAATTTCAGGATTCAGGATCTCACAGGCCTTACAGAAATTTTTCAACGTCGTGTCTAAAAATTTTATTACGCATGCCCCTTGCCCCCTCGACCCCTGTTCCAAAATTAAGGTTCCGGTATCCCCTTGCAGTGGGTCATGAAGGTGACTGGTTGAGCAACCACAACCAGACCAAAGACCGGCGGTTGTGACCGTAGACCATGGTCGCAGTTGCCGGTTGGCCTATTTGAATGCAACCGGCAACCGATATTGGTCTCCAGTCGGCACCCCTGACCAGACCTTTTTTAGCAGGTTATCTCGGACTGTAAAATAAGTCCTCAGTTGGTGGTGAACAACTGAGGATACTGCTGTACAGTTCCGGACTTTGAATCTACGTAAGTCCGCTAAGTCCGTGTCGGAGCTATAACTAACTCGCGCTACTCGCTTGCATTCCAACAACCTTGGAACCCTATCAATGGACGACAGGGAAACTCCGCTGACTTGGTATCCAGGTGAAATTAGAATCTCATGGTTCTGTTTCCAAGATATAGAAAAGCTAAAAGAAAACAGACTTTGTTTTGAGACAACTAAGAGAACAATGCTATGTACAATACAACTTTTAAATGATAAATTATGTACAGAAGAAAATCAGGATTAAAAGAAGTGAAAACAAGAAGATTTGTTGTGACGAGAAAAGAATTGTCTTATTCAAATCGAGGGTGCATAGAACATGGGAAAATGTTCTCTTTCATAACTTAAACGTCGCCCCTCTGCCCTTCTTGCTATCATCGGCATGTGCAGCGCTTGAAATGTTGTATACAAGTAGGGAAGGTTACACCCATAATATTCCTGAAATGATTAAGTCAGTCGAATAAAGGACTCGGGACTTCAAGAACTCACGCGCCAGAGATCATGCTTTGTAGTCGTGATGTAGGGAGGCATACCACAGAGCTTGCGAAGGTAGATAAGAATTTCCCACTCTACTCTCTGGATATTGGGCAAATCGGCGTCCAGGTCATTCTGTGCAAGAACCTAAAGCAAGTCAGAACAATAACAAAGGAGATAGCAAAACATGGCTCACAATTCGGACAAATCGACGATGAAGGGTGGCCATTGGTGTACCAGCCTCAGCCCACACAGAATATAAATAGCCGGGGCCCCATCCGGGATGGAGAACTGATTGTGGCAAGAATCATAAGCAACAAACAGGTTGGGAACTTCAAAAACTCACATAGACTGGCATAGAGTGAATCAAGGGGACCGGTGTAAAGGTGCCACGCTCGAAGGAGTGAGGCGAGGCGAAAGAAGACAGGTGCGAACCACGATGCCCGATACCTTCCGTGAAGGCTGCCGACGTAGTAAGCAGTCCTGGAAATGAGGAGGAGTGTTGAGGTCACTCCGCGAGTGACCTCCTCATTTGCCAGCAGTTTGTACAAGTTGCTCATTGACTGAAAAGAATGCCGAGTTGAGCAGTTGTGATACAAAGATGACGAATCACTTACATCCAATACAAGATTGCAAGCCGCGATAACCACCCAGTCTTCAGCCGAGAACCAGTAACCGACCAGATGAGCATAGGTGTCGTCGTCACGATAGGTATGGACATGATTGATAAGGTCGCTGATTACCTAGTAAAATTAAGTTAAGAATGAAGCGACACACGATGAGAGACAACTAACAGGCCTGCAGAAAAGCATTTGTTTGATCACACGGTGTAGATCCATCCATTCCTGGCCAACACCCATTAAGACCTCAGAGTAGAAGAGAGGAGTGGGCGGTTCCGTGCCACGTCCGTCGGCGTAGGCCTGCAATTGGACTTTTGCCCATTCATCTTTATCAATCTGTGAAGCAATCAGATAGTGGTCTCTCCGTTGACTTAAATAGCGTGGAAGTGTAAAGGGAGGTGTATGGAGAAAAACGGCCAGAGACGTACCGCGCTCGCAAAGCTTACAATCCTTTGAAAGATTGCGGCGGGATAACGAGTGCTGCCGTCAAGCCTCGCATCTCCTTGCTCTCCCAACACACGCAACATAACCCAGACCAGCGCAGAAACGGCTTTTCTGACGTCCCTAGGAAAAGAAAAATCTAGTAAGTCTCACGTCGCTTGGATGTCGTTCCACGTTTCTTACTTATTGAAGTCATAGAGATCATAGACACCTGGGTCCAGACGAGCTCGAACACGGAAGGGGCTGGACGTGTTATAAAAAGAGTGCAGAGGCATGGTAGCGCGGGCGATGTGGTGGGTACGTGGCGGATTGAGAAAGCAATGGTTTTCAGGCGCCCGGTGTTAATAGGCGGTCAACCAAGGGGACCCAGCGGCAAATGCCGAGATGTCAGGTAGGCGGGTAGCGAGAAGAGGCCTTAATAAAAGAAAAGTCGCACTTTCTTGAAGTTTAAAGGCATCTATCAACTGACTTCAGACGCCGTATCAAAATTTCTACTCGTTCCACAACTGTGTACCGTGATTCGGATTGCACAGACCTCGGAAAGCAAGGCAAAACACTGCCAAACACCGCCAACAGAAAGCATGGGGTACTCTAGGTCTATTCCAGCGTCGTACTAGTAGTTCAACTCTTCGGCTGGCAGTCCTCCAAAAAATTCTTGCGGCGAGATACCTTCTATGCCTGATCGAAAGCAAAAAGATTATCCATGCCCTATCTGTTTCAAAGGCTTCACAAAACCGTCCTCGGTCTCCAGGTATTTGGCCATCACTAGATGCGGAGACAATCTCGCGGCCCGTAACCGGAATGCTCCGAAGGTTTCAAGATTTGCCTCAGAGACATCGGACGACGAAAGTGAGGGCCAGGATGCAGGGGATTATCTCTCATCCGCGACGTTGCATCCTGTTGAGAAGAAGTTCGCCGAACTGGAGGAGATATTTATCAAAAGCCTTCAGGATCTGTCAATCGATGACATCCAAGACAGCGGAGGCACGGAGTATCATCCTCACCTTGACATCGACTTGAACAGAACGCGGCCAGAAGACGATATAGATGGAGCTGGAGCTCGATGGTGGAATAGCGACATCGAAGAAAGCTCGGAGGACTCAGAAATCGATGCTTCTGATAGCTCAGACGCAGATGATACAGGCTCTTCAAGTTCATCAGATGATGAGAGTGACGAGCATCTGAGCTCCTCCCCTTCAGAAGCGTCGACCTCTTCGTCCCATCCAGTGCCTCGACAATCTCGATATCGGCGGCACCTAGGACCATATCAGAACGAGAGAGACCGATACGTCGTCGAACATCCAACCGCAGCTGCGGTTGGCTGCGGTTGTCTCTTCCGATGGCCTTGTCAATGGCGAGACTGCAAGCAGCAGATTTGGCAGAGACAAAGTTTCCAGACAGCGCAGACAGTGTCTGTATTAGACTTACAAAAACAGAGCTGAGGCCGAGCTCGCGCCGATGTTGAATGACTCTGGGCTTTCAAATGCGGAAGTCAATTTGCTCCCTTCAGAATTCGTAAGTGATCTCGTTGATTGTCATTAGACTGTACAGAACCTTACGAGAGTCACTAGTTCAAAAATACCAACATACCCGTCAGCTTTCGTTCGGCAAAGCGGGTACGTGAACTGATCGAAATTCTCCCTGCAGGAGCTCAATGAAAATGGAAAGAAATCGAGTTTCAGGGTTACGAGACTAGAACACCCCTTGTCGTATATTATCGAGACGGCCTAGAATGCATCGAGCCGTTGTTTGCAGATCCCCGGTTTGTGGATCATCTTGACTTGATCCCTCGTCGAGAATAACTTGACGAAAATCATTCCATTCGCACGTACAACGAAATGATGACTGGCCAGATCCCGTGGGATGTACAGGTGAGTAACAGCATCTGCATTGCCTTTTCGATAAACTTCGTTGCTGATGACAATCACGCAGAAATGTTTACCTGTTGGCGCGACTTCGTTAGGGGTAGTCATGGTCTTCATAACCAGTTCTTCGATCACGATCTCAAATGGGCGCTGAAAGCCCTCAACCCACTGGAACTAGACTTCCGATAAAAGCTTTTGCAGCCTCGAGTCGAATTCCGTTCGTTTCACAAGGGGATCAGCAGCCTCAAATAGATCACTATGCAAGAGGTCAGAAAAATGGAGAATTACTTTATCGCATGCATGGACAGCGAACTGCCTACCCATATTCTGACAGCATTGCGAGCATTGATGGATTTCCGCTATCGGACGCAAGCCGACGATATCAGCGAACCAGAGGCCACTCGTATCACGGAGTCTCTCGCTGAATTCCATCGCCTCAAAGCCATCATCAACAACCCTGAACATAAGTATCGCGAGGTCCAGGGATGGTCTATTCCTAAACTCGAGCGAATGCATCCTATCATTCCCAGTATTCGCATGATGAGTGCCCCTACCAATACTCAAATGATAGGACAGAAAATGCTCACATCGAAGTCGTCAAGGTCCCCTATCGATTATCGAATCGCCGCAATAATCACTCGGAACTGTTTCGGATATTGGATCGTATGGAGAAGCGACTCCAATATTTGATCATGGTTTCGATCCAGGAAGAGTATCGCATGCCGCCACCGAGTACAATGGATCTCACTGATGACTCGAACGAATCTCTCACTCCCAAGGTTTCCGTAGAAGAGACTGTTGGCCGTAAATTCCTTGGAACTAGTCGTAAGATAACCAACTATTTTGTCAATAATTTTGAGCAAGCTCTGAGATTGAAAGGAGAAAATCCCTACCTCGGGCTCCGGGATCGCGTCTCAAACTGCCCTTCACTTTCTGCGCCCCTTCCACGGTTTTCCATTTCACCTATGCCCCGAGCATATCCAGCCTCTCCATCGGAGAAGCGGCAGATCTCTTCGCCCTTCCTGATCTTCGCGCCGCGCTAGGGACTATTTTAATCTGCCCAGGGTACCAAATCAGCACGTAATTGGTGGCCGCCTGCGCTCATCAGCTGATTGTCAACTCCCATTCTCTCATATTCGCATTTGGTTCTGGATGAGAATTCAGACTCGCGATCGATTCGGCACGGTGTTGCGTCGCCTCCGTCAGATGAACACAAGAGAGCCTCTACGACACAGTCACCGCGATCAATGACGCTGGAGACTCTTACAGACTCTCCTGGGGATCCTATTCGTATTGGTAATCGTGCGTACATTTACTTATCGTCATACTATCTCTGAGTCTGGTTTCAACGTCTAGGACATTTAATCGGACAGGTTCGCATTTTATTCCAGCCGATCTACTCTGATTCCCTCAAGCGTCAAGGCTTCGTAGTTCCGTACCTCACGTACATGGAGCGATTTGATGTGATACCTCAAATATAAGTAAATCGTAGATCTCTTCGCCAACCCCATCAAGTCACCGGCATGTTTATTCTTCAGCGTGCTAGACACACCCATGGCTCTCGTATGGATGGTATTATCGACCTTGCGCGAATCCGGAGACCTGCACTTCTCATCCCACGGGTTGGCCTTAGCGCTGATAGACGACTTTCCTGCTCTACCAGCATGGAGCTATCCAAGCGATTTCTTTGGAATAAGTATACTGACAAACACATTTTCCATCTTTTAGACCACTAGTGCATAGACAAGAAACCAAATTATATACAATCCAATACATTTTTGTTCTAGACTTATTATCACTTTCGGGCATGTAGTGCGAAGAATCGTGATATGAGTAAACATAGTACGAAGTGAAACCGACAATGGAGAGAATGGGACGGATTAGGCATCACCTTCAACTTTGCCAGTTGCCTCCTCCTCCTCCTCCTCCTCCCCTTCCCCATCCTCCTCTCCCGACGCCGCAGTCATCTCACTGCTATCATCCATGGCCAACAGAGCAGGCGACACGTATTTGTCGTGCAACACGCCCCGCCAATGCCCAATCTCCTCCTCAACGTTCCGCAGCTCATCCGATGCATGCGAAATATCTTTTTCTTGAGTCTTCACAATGGCTTTGCTGAGTTCAAGTTGTTTCTTCGCATTGTCGATACGAGCCCGGAGTTCAACGCAGCGCTCACGAGCACTTTCTAGCTGATGCTGAGCAAGAAGCTCAGCATCCTTCTCGATATCGGACGATGCACCTATCTATAAAAGATGAGACAGAAAGAGCTCCAATTGCTAAGCACGCACCCAGTGATCTCCGGCTTTTGCTTCGAGACCAAGCTCATTGAGCTTGTGCGTTGGAACGAGGGGGGACGAAGGCGGTGCAGTGAGGTGATCGACAGACAATGTAGTCTTGGAACTACGAGAGGGTAGTGGAGTCGCCCGTGGCCTCGGGGATTTGAAGGTAGGAGCTCGAAGAGCAGACCTTTGTGGAGTGAAAGCTAAGAAGGGCAACACGGGTGACATGGTCGTTCCGAAGTATGCGCTCTGACCGCGAGTCTTGGGAGCTGGAGTGTACATGACTGAGAGAAGATTGGTGTACGGGAGTAGTAGTAATAGTAGTAGTAGAGGATTGTTCGACTTGGCTGGTGGGAAGCTTTTTTGCCTGCACGTGACGTGTTCATTTGTTCCTTGTACCCTTTTCGCTCCTGTGCTCTGCTCGCACATGCACACCCCTATGGCTATTCTGCAGAGAATAGAATGGACCTGATGATGTGTCTGGAGCAATCGGGCAATATTCCAAGAACTTCCAACCTCCCGCCTCGCTAAACCAATCATGGCCTGAAAATCGACATTGGCACCTGGCACGCCAGTAATTCTCTTCCATCACCATATCAATTCCTTGCATGGAAAGCTGAATGCCTTCGCTCTCTTATCAAGAGTCGCTGCACATCTCAGAGTGTCTGTCAAACGTCCGCTTGAACCATTGGGGAAATATACTGCAATCAGCGGATGGATACTGAGTTCGTCATCTTATGTTACTATAGCACGCAGAACTCATAAAGCATTGCTCTGCTAGGCACCACTAAATTCAGTCGACAATTGGTATAGGTCCGACCCTCCACTAGGCCACAAAGAAGTATATAATTAGTAATCAGTCCATTTAGCATTGACTGACAATTGGCGGTTATCCTTGCAGCTCACCAGCGTGATAAGAGCAGTTGTGGCTTTGATTGACATGGCTCCTGGACGTAGTAGTCATCTCACGAAATTTCGGTGCGTTCTCCCCTCTACCGTGATTCTTCGACCTGCTCTGATCAAGACTTCAGTGTGTGGTTGTCATCAGAAACACATACAACCGTGTGCAGAATGGCCCAAGCAGTCTGAAGAAAATTCTCAATACAGCATGGACCCAAGGATCGCACTGCCAAGCACGTTGACAGTCATCGAGATGGAGCACAGGGTTCGTGGCCCAGAAGCAGCGTCCAACTCAGCGTTCGCAAAGTCGTCCGAGGCTCGAGATGTATGAGAATTGGTAGTGGATTACGAAAGAGATGGGACCTACGAGGGTCGAGATGAAATCGAGGAGCGAGAGAGCACTAAGAGTTGCGAGCTCAGACGCAAGAAAGGACGTTAGTTCTTCCTAGATAAACGAGCTGAGGGAAGGTAGCGAAACATACCTTGCGCAATCTTGTCGGTCGGTCGTTTTTTCTCCATTATTTCTGTGCTCGAACACTGACTGACATGCATTGCTCTGCAGACTCAGATCTCTCATCCGACATCAAAATTGTAACAGAAGAGTGCTCAATCTGCGTGGCTGAGCGCTCTTCTTCGCCTCGCTGAACGGTTGATCGCTTCGGCGCCGAGCGCCTCGTCGGAGACTCCGTCAACGACGCCAACAACCCTCACCAGCGAGTCGTAATGGAACACCAGCCTCCTTCAGCGTTAAACGTGAGTCTCTTCATTCTTTTCTCGACCTATCTTATACCATTCTGATAGAATACATACGATATTGCGATGGGAGATGCCACGGAACCGACCGCCCCGCAACTCGTCAACCCCGACCTCGAAATGGTGGACCCGGAAGACCACGTAGGAGACGCGGAAATGCGGAAACTCGAGGAAAATGAAAATATGGACACTGAAATGGGATGTCGGGTTGTGTCAGAGGATGTCGAGATGGGATATCAGTCGTCATCTGAGGATGTTGAGATGGCAGATGTGGACACCGAGGATGTGGTCATGCGAGACGTGTCTGACGATCTCGTTGAGGTTCGGCAACACTGGTGAGTTCCCTCGTACTGGTCTCGCTGTCAGTACTCTGACTCTTCTCTCAGATATTCAGACCCGAATTAATCCCCATGTCACGAGAGTGCGCTCGCATGCGCTACTTCCATTCTCAGTTCCACAACAGCGCGCAGTGCTCCCCTTCTCCATCAATATCGATAATTCCCTGCAAAGCCTCGATCTCGTGCGTTTCGTCCTCTCAATCTGCGTTCCTTTCCAGGCGATTTGACTTCAGTAATAATGCGCACGCATCTACTTTCTGTTTCTCAATCGCACTGTATAGAGCCGCTGTGATTTCGCGTGCCCCTCAATATAATGTGAAAGCATCATGTATTATTGCCATTGCTTTGCCTCTACTAATATATTTCTTTCGCAATCGTCCAGCGCGGCAACGGCAACGGCAACGGGACCTATGGCCGGCTATGGAACCTTTGGAACGTTCGAAATTGAAGTGATGCCGAAGTCCGGTTCGGTCCGATCCTTGAGCGCTTGAGTCTTTGTGCCCGAACCTCGAACCGGACTTCGGTTCGGACGCCTCCTTTTATTAATATTAATATTATTTTGGATCACGGCTATTGTTATACTTGGTACCTACAAGCGGTGATTATTTGAAATTTTGCCGGCACGCGATAAACGAGAATTCAGCACAAGAACGATTTCATTGAACAGTATCTAGGTCGAATAAGATGTCGCAACAAAGATTAATCGTGAAAGGGAAATGGTGGCTAGTGTGACTGATACGACGTTGACGAGACGAGGGTAAGGACGAGTCCGGATAACATCCAAATGAGCCGGAACTGCTATACCGATCGAAAATGAAGGGTTATCGGTATCAGCACGGAAAATTAAGAGGAAAGCACGTTGAGACACACCGTATCATTGAAAGAGACCCGCAGCATTTCTTCCCATCACGTTCACATTATCAAACTCACTCGACCGATCTTCAGAAGAATCAGAACCGAGGCCAGTCGAGATGACGTGAATGCATCGTAAAACCTGTAAAGGAAGAGTATCAGAGATTACGCAACTTGAAATGACGAGGATCTTGGTTGCTCGAAGAGGTATTCGCGAGATGTTGAATCGACAGCAAAAGAGACGATGGCGAGATAAGATGGCGAGACACATGCTGACGCGTTGAGCGTGTTTGTCAGCCAGCGGAGATAAGGCCCGGCGCCTGGTCGGAGACTGAACACCGATGCTTCCTCACTCGTCACATCACTCCCTGCTTGACTGACGTGTCTCTCCTCGCCGTTTGACCCAATCCTACTGGAGTACTAACCAATACGGCGAGTTTCTAATGCTTCTCTCTGTCCCCGTAAACGTGCTGAGGCTGTCTCGTTGCTCACAGTCGATGGCCGCCTCCAAGTCTTTCGCCTGCGACGCATCCATGAGGCGCTAGAGTGTTATCAAGCCGGTCTGATTTGCGATTCTCGCCATTTGCACCGAGTTAATAGGCTTGCAGATTGCTTGGTTTTCCGAGGAGACCCATTATCTTCGGTGAGCGTTTGAGACCTATCCCCTAGACCCATGCCCTATTTCTCTCCGATTATGATATCTACTGATTGGAACATTAGGTCGGATATCTATATCCTCCGTGGCCTAATTCTCATTGGAGCACGTTTTATCGATCTGTGTCTGCATGATGGACGATTCTCGGTGAGCGTCTTACGATCCACCCCCGTCCCTTTACGCTCCCTTTAAGCGTTGTTTGATATTCTGCTGATGAGAACACTAGGTCTCAATCCGACAAGATCGGGCCGCCAATCCTACTGGACCAGATCCCATCGACCTCGGTGTGCTCATAGAGTTTGCCGATGGTCAGAATGATACTATCGTATTGTTCTCGATGAACGCGGCATTGTCGCCTCATTGGATGGGAGACGATCTCCTTATCTACCTTCTTTCGATTTCTCATCGATCATGATCCCACCGTTGTCCTCCGACACGTTTCCCCGTGCATTCCTCATTTCGTCGTAGCTCCCCTTCATCTCTTGGCCGACACCCCCACTTCGTCACTGTCTCACATCGCTTATGTCCACGTTGCAATAATTTCATTCACTACGGACATGCTTTCAATCGTTCTTCCCATCTTTTATGTTGTTAGGATTTTCCCTTGTAGCGACACATTTCAAATCTATTCCCCCCTTCCTTACTCCCCCATTCCGTTGCTTAGATGTCTCACGTTTCTCCATATGTGTTCAAACTCCCTTCTTCGCAATGGTCTGAGATGCCCAGAGGGATGCTGAACACACTTTTTCCCGCGCGTTCGTTTCGTTGGGATCTATTGTAAGCTCCATCTACACACTCAAGAGACGCACTGTCTCACTCGCTTGTAGATCCTCCATCTTCCCAGCCAAGCGACCACCACAGTTCATAGGCAGCTTGGCTCTACCAGTTCTCAGATCGACGTGCTTTCTGCCGTCAACCATGCTCCGACCAACACCATCATCTTCGCGGATCTCCGCTGCCTCCAACTTTGACGGCCCCTGTCCTTCTACTACTTCGAAGGTTTATGTCCGGTCCAGAACCGAGCACTTTAATATAAGCGAGCCTTCAGTATGTTCGTTGAAGTGGACTGTTTAAGGCTGCGTGGAACTCGTCGAGCGTTCCACGCCATTGGACTTGGAGTTGGTGTCGTGCGGTGTAGATGCGTAGAGTTCCATATTTTACGTTTGATCCATCCACACTCGGCCCCAGTAACGTCACGTGTATGTCGGCTAGTTAGCGACAGACTATAGCCGTTACAGCGACACGTGGCCCTCGTTCGTTTTCTCTTCACGTCCACGTCTCTCCGTTGACTGTCGCGACTATGCCAACTCTTTTCTGCCAGGCCAAAGGCTGTAGCGTCAAACGTAGTTCTTACCCACTCATGCAAAGGCATGTGGCTACAAATCACCCCAAACCGGTCAAAATCTGGTGGAAACCAGCAGTCCCGGACTCGGAGGGCGACGGATCTGAGGGAGACGAATCAGGGGGGGAGTGCAGTGATTCAGAGGTCGAGGACACGGGAGATGATGAGTGGGAAGATGAGCCCGATGGATGGATTGAGGACCCTCCCCTCAGTAAACCTGGGCAGCCTCAGCATTTTCGGTGCCGCCATTGTGGTCTCGATTTCAAGGACGTCGGAAAGACAGTGGAGATAAGAGAGAGACTGGAAGTACATGCGCGTGATCGCTACCACAAGCATGCAAGGACGTGTCAATGGATACCGGTAAGTCTTTGTCCTTCTTCACGCCCGTCCAATGCCTTGACACTCTGCATAGATCAGTTGGCGTAAGCTGAAGGTTTCTCCGACGGAGTTCCCGCATGCTGCACGACTAGATGCGATAGGAATCTGTCCTCATCGCATTGACGGGTTTACGACGGGTGATCCTTCCCGGAACGTTCTCATCTGCACCAAACCCCAGTGCGGCAACGTAGTCTTCCCATCTCAGCTTCAAACGCATCTTCGCGATCATGGTAAAGCGGACAAAACGGGGCACGTTCACAATATTGGGATGACGGGACTACTACCAGAGCTCAGCCAAATGAGGATCTTTAACGATCCTTCCGATCCTTTCAAGCTTTGGAAGCCCACCGAGCGCTTCCCGTTCCTCAAGCCCGAACAAGATGGATTTCGTTGTCAATTCCGCGACTCAGATGGGAACCAGTGTCTGTTTGCTCAACGTGCCAAGAGCGGAGTACAGAAACACATCAAGGAGACTCACCACGTCAATGGCGTCAAAAATGTCCAGTGCCTCATTCGGCCATGCCTTGTGCAACGTCTCGGCTCCAGCAACACCGGAGGTACCATAGAGGTCCACAAACCGACGGTGATGACATCGGTGACTACGGGCACAGCATGGGCTCGCCTGTTCCCGCCCCAGGATGAGCCACCAGAGTCCCCGTACCAGTTGCCTGATGATCCTGCCGACGTCGTACGCTATCTTGGTGACCTGCAGTGGCTCAATCGAGTCAGCGGCGTCAAACTGAGTGCTCTGCACGACGCAGCTACATTCGGTCGTGGAACCCTATTCTCTGATACGCTCAAGGCTATGTTGTGCGAATACTTATTCTCCACTAGAGCATTGATCTCTGGAACGCAGGGGTCCAACCCCCTCGTCAGTGGCCCCGCTCTTGTAAAGTTAAAATCCTTGGGCATGTGAGTTGATTTTCGTTGCTGTTGCTTTGTAGATTCTCACTCTCCCTCCAGCATCCCACCCTCACCCGATGACCAGTTCAGACCTGTCTCACAGGTTGACACTGAAGAGGGCTACGCTTCTCGTACGAACGATATGCTGTTATTTCTCCTCAAATCTCTCCTCTACCCGATCGCCGAATTTCCTGTAGTCATGTCAGATGAGCTCAGGGCCAGTTTACTCAAACTGAAAGATGAAGTCAACGAGCTCATACGCTACAAAATATCCGAAAATCCTGATTATATTTACAAACCCGCAAGGAAGGATGCGAAGAACCCCTCGAAAATCAAGCGAACCGCTGTAGAAGTCCACGATAAACATTCCGACTACTTCACCGATTGTCGTCCTCGTTCGCTCGACAAAGGAGTTCCGACCCAGAGCGACGATGAAGAAGCACTAAGCTCAGCATCCAGCGACGCTGGTTCTAACAATGATTCTAGTGTCAGTGGTGCTGATGGGGATGATGTCAGCATGAGCGATAATGACGCCGGCGATGGTGTTGGCGATGACGTTCCAAGTGTTGCTTCGGATGACACTCGCGTTGAAGAGACGGAAGCTGAAGCGGAAGAGAAAGTGAAGAAGCTCCGGAAGGAGCATCTACGCGCAGAAGCTGCCTGGAAGCAGCTCGACGATCTGACTTCAGGTGGAGCTGATACTGTGCTGCAGGATATGTCGGCCGACCCAGAATTTTCTTCAATTCTTGTGGACGCTCCTTTAAAGCCCGAGGAGTTTCATTTATTCGGTAAAGACGACGGCAAAGACTGTAATCCTGCTGCTCCGGCTTTGCAGGCCCTCCATTGCGTACTGCTTGACAGCCTAGGGACTTGGGAGGATGACATTTCGACCAGCCCTTTTAGTTGTCCTTTGCAACTATTCATTCTTGCCGACAGCATAAGCCATGATCCCGTCACCGATGCTTGTGGATTCAGAGAGCCCAACGCTATAAGTACCCGACTCCCATTCTTCGACTACGTTATGCGCGAATGTGTGTTGAAAGAGACGATCTTGCGACACAAACGTCGCAAAGGGAGATTTGAAGCGTGAGTGTATACCACTGCGTGTGATCGTTGTTTTGCTAATTGATGTATAGCCATCTTGACTCACTACTTCCTCTCATTCGGATTCATTCCGACATCACAATGCCATTCTCGTACTGGCAACATACATTCGCGGTCATTCAAAGATACGCTCGATCAACGCCCCTCCCTCCTAACACTATCTATGATCCCCTGACACAAACCATCACCTGCAACGGAAAGAGTTTTACGTGGGCGCAATTCAAGGCATTCTTGATTCGTCTTTTCGAGGAGGCGAAGAAAATTCTGGTCGAGAAGGTGTTCCTCGGCGCGGATATGGACCCTGTATCGGAGGAATTGGATATCCACATCCACAATCTGGAAGACAATATCAGAGAGAAAGGCACCAACCGCACTTTCGACTCGAACGAAAATCTGCAAAAGTTCAAGCTTGCCCTTGCAAATCAGCTTGAAAGTCTATGCTCCAATGGCGTCGACAAAGATGGCAAAGCCATTCCGAAACCAGGCGGCATCGATACCTGGCTCAGATCTGTTGAAAAATTCAAACGCATTTTAATGGTTTTGTGTCACTTTCTGGGTGGAGGACCCGCTCGGGGGACAGAATTCGAGCATTACCTGTTCCGAAATACTCCCGAGCGCCGGCGAAACATTGTGGTCATGAACGGAGAGTTTATTCCGCTCGGGTATTACACGAAAGGTACTCATATGCACGGCATTGAGAAGCCCCATCCTCGCCCTCTCCCTCCCATACTGTCGAAGTGGATGGGGTTGATGTTCTATCTGATCGTTCCCGTCGAGATGGACTTCATGCCGTTGATTCACGGCGAGACAGAATCTGCCGCAGCGATCAATCTATACAGGCGACGGATATGGTGTTCCAATGGAAAGCTTCTGAATCACCTTGGTCAGGACATTAAGCTATATACTAGAACACTTCTAGGAGTCGAATTTGGGATTGCTGATTACCGCCAAATCCATACTACGTTCGCACGCGAGCTTATTGGCCTCAGCAATGCAGCCCTGATTGAGGATCCTTCGCATAGCCACTCCAACCCTTTGGCGATTGCCATGATAATGCAGGCGGGCCATGGAGAAAATACTGCAGGGGCTTATTATGGTCGCACGAACTCAAACTCTCCGGAAGTCGTAACCAAACTTTTCCAAGACAAGATGCGTGCAACAAAGCTATGGCACGAAATCCTTGGCTTTGGGGAAGGCTTTGGTACCGACCGAGATATCGTGGACGGGTCTGGTAAAGATGAAGATGGCAAAGAAGTACTTCAGGCAGACCTCCCTTCTGGAAGCCCACCTGCACGCGATCTTAACAGTATCGTGATGGCAATGGCCTCCGACATGAAGCAGCTTCTGTTGTTGGCCAAGACTCAGCAAAGCGAAATACGTGAGCTGAAGCAACTTAGCGGCGCAATCGTCACAATGTTCAATGATCAGCAGTCTTCTCTATCCCGCATGGCACGTCCGATAGGTTCTGCCGGGGTCAAACATCTTTCGCCTTCACCGTTCCAACCAGTAACGCATACGCCGACCCGTTCTCAATTGGGTCAAGACCGCATCGCGTACGAGCGCGATTTTGGTACTGATTCGCCTGTCTTTGGTTCAGGTGTTGATGAGACCCCATTCGAGTGTGTAGAGTCTGATCTCCCCGGTTCGAAAGAGCCGCCACAGCCCAGTGATCCACGGCAGCAAATCACTGGTGAAGTTTGTATGGAATGTGGCGAGCTGATCAAGGGACCGTATAAAGCACATGCCGATTCTTGGCATCCACGGAGTTGGAAGATCCCCCCAAGTATGTATCATTCGTGTTTTCTTGATCTCTGGCTAATGTCTGCGTATAGCCAAGGGTTTCCCTAGGGATGTGGTTGTACAACTGAATAAACCAGCCAAGTACTGGATATGCCCTGTCCTCGATTGCAAGCATAAGAGTCAATCCTGTACGTCTTGCGCCGCTGGCAAGGAATGCTTCTTAGCTCCCTGCTTCCACGGACAAACCTTGGGAGCCATCAAAGTCCATTGGTACCGTCATCATCAGTCGAAGGGAATCGCTTTGAGCGAACTAGCTCCAGATCATGTTGAATTAATCGAGGGAACTTTCCCCGGGTTCTCGAGCGCGAAGCGCTCTCAAGAGGCTCAAGACTGTCAGATAGAGCAACCCATTCTCGAATCCGCCACATTTAAGGCAGCCAATGCTGAACTCTCACGTGTTCGCAAAGTCGAACCGGATGTGATGGACGACCATGCAGCGCTTCAAATGCCATTGAAGAAGGAAGACCAGAACGGGCTTTCTTGTACCGATCCAGCACGGCCCTTTGACAAATTGCCAAGCGTGGAAAAGACGTCTCATCTTCTGGAACCATCGGCGAAGGCTGATGCGCCTTCGGAGTATGTGCCTGCGAAGCCATCGCTCAATCAGAGTCCGGCTGGCTATAATGATCGCCGACCTATTCTTCCTGCTAGTCGGACATTGGAATATCCGTGTGAGGTAGATCATTCCCTTGCAGGAGACGAATTACAGCAGGCTATCCGGGAGCTCCCTAAGCGCAGCTCGAACGAAAGCTGGTCACTTCTTGTCCACAAAGTCGCCCTGTTTGAGAAGTTGCACGGGTATCCAGGAAAGGCGAGTCAGGTCCAACCGTCCCAGAACGCTGTACTGAATTATTTGCAGGGTACAAGATCTAAACTGAAGGTTACCAAAGTGCGTCCAACTCCTGTCACCACTTGGATCAATAACGGGCGCGGGATCGATGTATATCCTACCATTCTGGACCCGCGTCAGTACATGGATGACTGGAAGACTTGGTACATGTCAAATTTCGACGGAAAGCGTGGTAATGATTGGCCCCTATCAACCGACTTCAAGAACTGCGATTCTGAGATGTTGAAATACCTCAACAGCTCGGGACCTTGTGGTATACTGCTTCTCTTGCTTAGCCTTTCGTGGATGTTCCCAAACCCACATATAACAGCCTCGAATAATTCGAGCATATCTGCCGATGCCATGGCTGAGATTCAGACCTTCATCGATGATTTTACGAGTATTCTTGATCTCTTGATTTCTATTAGCGATCAGACGATTCGTTAGTGACTATCTCTTAGTGATTATCTCAGAATCTTCAATATAATCTTGTACAATATGATCATGGTAGCTACCGCCAGGGCATCGTGCAGTTCCTCTCGGAATACCTTTTTTCTCATGCACCCGGTTGGATCAGAAGCGAATTTTTATTGTGATCAAGATATATGGTGACTTTTGCAGCAGTTTGCAGCAGAACCCTATACACATGCCCCACGTGATGCCTTGGTCCCATGAGATGAAGATCAGCCAGGTCGAGACTAGGAGCAAGCGCTCCACTCCGTTACCTTCTTCAAGAGATCGCATTTTGATATTGAGGACGGGTAGAAAGAATTGTTTTCCCTTTGACCGTGGTACGTGTACGTTTGACTGAAACACAACCTCGTTCTAATCATTAACAATCTTGCAGTTACTTCTTTACTCCTTCTGAATTCGGACACAACCTCGTCCTATGAGCCTATGGCAATCCTTTCTCTGTCTCACTTCGCAGCAGTTGTATCTGATCGTCTGGACTCGCCCATCGTTCGTTCAACGCTCTCCGTTCATGTCAAAGGCACCTTCAATTACGCTCTGAGAACGCTCACAGAGCTGTCTCAAGTTGGGAACCAAACATCCACGACGGTGGTTGCAAGCCTCGTCGTCCTAATCTTAGAAACCGCTCACGGAAGCTTCACTTCCATCATCCTAACGTATCCTACTCCTCACTATTCAGAGCTTACGATCATGCAAAGACGAATGCGTACTCGTCGCCATGCAATTCTCAGAGCTCGTAGCTGTCCGTGCGTGTACGGTTGCCCCTGAGTCCTTAGTAGAGAATTTCAAAATACAATTTACGTTTTCAATTCTCACGACAGGTTACCCGAAAAGTTTCGCCGACGCCAACTTCTGGGAATCCGATCTGTGTTCGGTTACGTAGCTCAGACGAACCGTGCCGGCGGAGTTTGAACGCACTTGTGCTACGACTTCCTCTTCGCCTCAGCATTCACCTGGTTGACATGGCTTGCATCTCTATCTCGATATCTGACAGCTATCTTCAAAACGACGAACCAGGACGACCGCGAACTAATACCAGGTGTCTTCCCTCCAAACAAACCGAATAAGCCTGCTCACTCAGTACTATCAAACGAGATTCCAGCTTATCCGGCCATTAATCGCCTCCAACGACTGCGTCACCAACATGGCCGTGAATCTATACGACATGTCAAGTAAATAGAAAGGCGATGAGGCGGATGATGATAAAGGCGATCACCTAGTCGACGAATATCAGTAAACACCCGCCGGCGCCATTCGTCCAGCTCTCCGGAGTGGAATGTTGCGGACAGCTCCAACTGTGGGGTCTCAAGAACTGTAATCGTACAGGGCTACAGTGAGTGGTATTTTTGTCTCCTATGCGCCACTGTTGACACGTAAACTGCCGGTTTCCAGAACTTCTGACATGGATCACGCAAAACTGGGAGGGGTTTAGGGTGCGCTCTCCGCGGGAGTTTGGAACACGTGGGACGTCAATGCATCTCGAGAAGCGTTGGAAGATCATTGAAGAAATTCAGGCCGAGATCAAAAGGTACGTTAGCTACCTTTCATCAATTGGTAGCGGCGACTGACGTCGTCCTCAAAGCTTCTGTCCCTGCTGCTGAGTGTGACAAGGATCTCAGACCCCGGTATTAGATGATGGAACCACATAGTGCACTGAGCAATCTGGTGCTCTGTGACGGACCTGCAAGCAACTGGCATGCTGCATGTTGCACAACGGAGTCATACACGACAGCCGTCGACACGCCATCAGGACTTCTTTGCTCGATGAGCACAGTATGTTGCTTCTTCTTTACTTCTCCAATACTGATCACCATTACAGCGATATGTACTATCCCATCTCCCCAGCCCTCTTCTTCAACGGATCTCGCACGTTGATATTATCGAGAACGCATGCTTGGTGAGTCGTTGGACAAATTAAGCGTTATTATTTCTACTCAAATAAATGCAGGAACATCCGATCCTGATTCTGCGCTGGCAATTGACAAAGCATCACCGTGTAAGCCTAGGTTGTACCAACGCACAAGTGATGGAGTCACGGTGAGTTTTACAAAGCCAGGAGTCACACTTTACTGACACGCCAGTAGTAACGCGCTTCTTACTTCTTCCGGTCGTACTCACCACACCTGCCCCGTCAGCTGTCGCCATATTTCATCCTTGATTTCATCACCTCGTTGCCTTCATTCAAGACATTGTTCTGACTGTTTCTCTCCGACCTGCTATTAATTCAAGTTTCCGTTTATCTGGCGCGTCGTCATTGCATCCGCTGCCTTTGCGTCAGCTCAATCGAAAACAAAATCGGGAGAATATCGAAAGTTCAGAATATAGCACCACTTCGGAAGTTTGGATGTTCAGGCAATAATGCGCATTGAGCATCAAGCATCAAAGGAGGGCACGACAAGACTGCCAACAACCAAGACAGACAGGCTGAGACAGCACATACATTAATTTGAGATGATCCCGGCTGGGACGAAATTGCAAACGGATGAGACTCTGACGAGGGCACGCATGGATTAGCAACTCGGAAAATTTTGATACTTATTAAAGTATTCGCCCGTTAATCAATGACTGACAATCCGTATCGGGCAAGCAGGTGGCAGGGTCTATAGAAAATTGTGAGTCAGTCCTATTAAACTTGGTCCGTGACAAGCAGAGATGGAGTGGAGATTCGTGCGACGAAGGAAGTTGAACGTTTGTGATGTGCTTCTTAATTCCGTCATGTCCGCGCATGAACCTCTTCATGAGGAAAGAAATATTTGAGAAACCCCAAAGTAACTAACGAAGGTCGCGAATCGATGTGCACGGGAGCTGCAGACTGCAGACTGGTCGTTTCACTAATGTTACTCGGTAGATCTGACATGATCTGATGTCCAACGACTTGGCGCAACCGAAAAGATGGCCTCGGCGAAACTCATCGGGTAACCTATCGTGAGAAATGAAAACAAAAATTGTATTTTGAAATTCTCTACTAAGGACTCAGGGGCAACCGTATGCGTGTCTCGGTACTGCTGAAGCTGGTTTATTTCCTGGTATGGCCCTTCCTTCCATTTATGTGGTGAGGGATACTGACGAGAGGATGATGTGCGGGTGTAGGTGTAATATATCATTTAACATTTTGGTGACCCCGACTCGAGCTTTCGTTCCGGATCGGATTATTTTTCGCTGCTGCGTCGATGTCGTATGTTCCCTCCCTCTTCCTTCTTCCGCCCCTTCGTCGAGGTTGTGTGAGGATGAGAAGCTGATCAATGGTTGTAGAGGGGCCTTCAGTGGATTGCTTGCGTATAGGATATCGTTTATGGATGGATACAGGGGTTATATGCTTGGCAGTGGATATTCGTACCTATCAAGTCCTCATATGCATCCTCGTCCTCGTCCTCGTCCTTTGTCATCATCCTTCATCATTCGCATCCCGCGGAGTCTTTCATTGACTTGCTCTTCCCTCGCTTGGCTCCATCCTTTCTTCGTCTTTTCGTCGCATTCGATCTTCCGTCCCATCCATCCTCCATAACTTTTCTTTCTTTCGATCTCACGCCGCGTCTATGGATCCTAGAAGGAATAACAACAGTCACCGCAGGCCTCCTCGGTTCCCTCGGTACGCAATCTAGCCTACTCTCGGGTCTAAATACCGATGCTGATGACTCTTTCAACATCTGTAGTACTCTATGCTTTCCGATCGACTGCTACCTATCTTACGGATTCCGAACGTGCTTATCTCGTCTGGCGTCAAAGTACGTCCGCCTCCCCCTCCCCTCTCCCATATAATAATGATCGAATGAGAATAGAATATGCATATTCGGAAGCAGGCGAAGATGTCCACATTTCATGGATGTATGTATGAGATGCAGTCATAGATCGGCAAGTCTGGACGCATGTTTTGCTGTATACGTCTATTGTTGGACCGCGTACCTCCCTTCCTTGCCTCCTTTCGCAGCCAACGCCCTATCAGTGTCCCCTCTCCCCTCTTTCATCCTTCCCTTCAATTCGACTGGACTCTGCTGAATGCTGATCGATTATTGATGATTGATTATTGTTCATTGACAGTATATGGCATCGTATTCTTCACGCCGTAAGCACCTCCTTCACTCAGCCGCATTACATGACATACTGACACCGAGTATTGAACTAGAGGACTGTCGGTAAGACGTAAGCCCCCCTTCAACACCCACACCACCTATTATGATTGACTAATCACACATCAGATTTGGATTCAATACACCTGATAAACAACTTATGACTGTCTCCCTCGTACGTACCTCTCAACTACTTCGCAGCATCTGCTAATGTTTGGCTAAACTTAAACTTAGTATGTCTGCGCAGGTACGTTCTCCTTCGTCTAGCTTTACGAGGTCGTGAAGCACGCTGATTTCGCGTCCGTCCAGCGCTTGTACTCCTCACAAACTCCTATTTCTCGGATTGTACCACTCTGAAATTTCTATATCTTGAATAACGTCAACATGACGCTGACGATGTTATTTGCAGGCCGTTTCTTTTATTCTCGTTCACGTTGATGTGATGGGTTTCTCGATACTTTTGCCAGCTGTAGGATGGGTTGTCAAATACTTCGCCCTCTTCCTCGTTATCGCAGGCGTCTATGCCGGGTTTCCCCTAATGCTCTCTCGGTGCGTGCCCTTCCCCCCTCCTCTGACTATCCGCACTACTGACGAAATGTTTCTGTGAAGGGCAAGTCATAATTTTGCGGGACAGTATAAGGGATATCTAGCTATGGGGCTTCATATTGGCATTGAGAATTTCTCGGGGGCAATGTTCTCGAATGTGTATCGGTCGAAAGACGCGCCGCGGTATATCTTTGGACGTACGGTTTATATTCCCTTCCCTTCTGTTTCTCATTCTGTTCCCCTTCTGTTTTGCGTTCTCTTGTGTTGTTATGTTCTCCGTTCTCGCTACAACGATCGCTAATGATTGGGTAGATGCGATGCGATGGGGATGGAATCTACTTGGCCCGGGATCTTCATCGTCCTCCTGAACGTGTCTTTGTATCGGCGGATTAATGCGAGACGGGAGAAGATGCTTGTTAATAGGGAAGCGAACGCGACGATGGAGGTGAGTGCGTAAGAGATGAGGAGGTTGGGTGATAAGGCTGTTACGTTTAAATATAATCTGTAGTCTTTGTTGTGTGTAGTCTCAAGATTGCGCCTTCATATGCATGGGTCTTGGGTAATTAATGGTCGTCAGTCTCGTGCGGTATCGAGACGGGATCAGGAACCCGGTGCACCGTGTACTCACGGCAATGATATTTGAAGGATAGGGACGACAAATAAGATGAATTGTTGTTTCGTGATTCGCGCGGGTATTCGCAGTTGTAAAGACGTATTAGTAACATGGAGACTGTCACGAATATCATTATGATACCAGTCCATAACCCAACTATTCGCAACTCAATTACGTAACCACGAACTTCTAAAGATTTATATCGGGACGTAGGCGCGTTATCTCCCAACCTCCTCGTTTCCTCCCGGCTCAATTTCACCCCTTCTTTTCCTCTTTTGGAATCTCCGGCAACGAGATTTGCGCGTTTAGCGTTGATATGACGATAGAGCAGGATACTCACTATTGTTGCGATTATTACGAACCGTTCGAACATGGATATGTTGCCGTCTGCCATCATCATCATCAGGTCAATTACGGCAAGAAAGAAAATGGATGAAAGAAAGGGAAAAGGAAAAGGGGGAGGTGGGAGGTGGGAAGTGAGAAGTGAGAAGGGGGCAAGAGGGGAGAGACGTACAGCCGAGCTTATATCGGGGCGCATCTTGCGTTCGGTATACGTCTGAGGATCTGGCTCCGCCGAAATTGCCGAGGCCGATTTGGAGTGCCATGCTTACGCAACGTTTGTAGTGGCCTGCGAAGTTGTTGCTTGCCCTACACACCGAAACCATCAACCATCAGTACCTCGATTGAAATTTAAGACAAGGCAGATAGGAAGGAGAGGGAGAGGAGAGATGGAGGGGTAACGAACCAGGAGATCATGATTGGAAAAGCAGAATATCCACCTGCGAGTATGGAGTATATTCCGAGGTAGTGCGCGGACCATTTGACGTTCGAGAGGAGGATTGAGTAGCCTATTATGTTGAGTGTGAGGGAAAAGAGGATGAATGGGCTATTGATGAGCGCTTTAATGCTCATGATGCAGGATGGAGATGGGAGGAGGGGGGAAGGCGGACGTACGAGCGGAGACGGGTTCGGTCGGACCAGTATGCGTTGAAGAGGAGTACTATGGCTGGATAGAGGATCAATTATCTGAATGACGCTGGCCTCATGAGGACGTACTTGCGAAGACGTACTAGACAGCGTTAGAATTGAATTGATCGCGATGATGAGGAGTAGACTTACTTGAGGTACGGTCATCAACTGCGTATCGGCAGTATTGAATCCGAAACTAACAAAGCCAGTCAATCTCAAATACACGCATCAAAGAATGTTTCTACCTCTTGACGACACCCGGAGCGACAGCATAAACTGAGCGATGGGTCAATCGACCACACTCAGCCAAGCTATGGCACGGCGGGATGACTCACGAGGGCCGCCGATGGTCATTTACAGAAGCGGATATGTAAAGGCTTGCCAATCCGTCAATGCGTGCTCGACATATTGCCATGTGAATTTTGGATCTTCGCCTTGACAGGAATAAGCATATTTTATTCCTCTGTTGATATCATTCGGTAAGAGGGTGGGAGATGAGGGGATCACTTTGACGCCAGACTAGATATGCGCGGTCGTGTGGCTTGAGATAGCTGGATGTTGCGGGGAAGTCGTATAGCCCTACGGCGTATCGTTAGAAGAGGGTCCAAGGACAAAAAACAAGCGAGGCCCGGCTATCACAGGGTCCGTCCGCCGAAGACCAGAACACGTCACCGGCCCAAGGTGACCTACTTTTCTTGTTTTGAGGCTCGGGCTGTACTATAGCGCCGGCATACTGTAGGATATCTCAAACGTCAGCCATAGTGTCAAAAACTTTATGCGCCCAACCCTCAATGAACGAGAGCATCGCCTGAACTCAGCCTCGGCATCTTCCGATCGGCTTTTGGAGATCAGGGGGAGTTCGGCATCACGCGTGTCATTGGACGCGCCGACCTGTTGGGCGTAACTTCAGGTCCCGAGCGCATACGAGTTTCTCGAGTGTTTGTTGACCAGGTCTCATTTTGAATTCTTGTAAACAGAGAGAGTTGATTGATAGCTGTATCACAGATCAAAAATATTCACAATACCTGATAGGTCCCGCCAGCATCGTACACGCGTTGTTCAACGTTTGAAAGGATCACATTGCGCTTTGAGAAATCACCGCAAGTCCAAGATATTTCGTTGCTAAATCACTGTAACTTTGAACAGACATCTAGGTCACTCGTTCGACTGATCCGATGAGGATTCTCAACTTGAAAGACTGCTATTCATGACTGATTACTAATCCTAACTATCCCCCCTCGTACAGTGTGTTCTGTTCTTCATTGTGTCTAAGTAACTCACAAATCAGACGCAGAATCTCGGGAAAAATAGCCCAAGTATTTTCGAGATAAATGTCAGGACTTCCAAGATGATTGTGAGCCTCGTCAGCCATGATCTCAAACCACTGTGGAACAAACCGAACCAACTCCCGCCCTCGTGAACAGCAAGTAAGATATCAATCACCTTTCCATCGACCTCTATAAGCTGACTCTTCCCGTCAAATAGTTCCGGGAAGTTGAACGTGCGAGTGTGAGAGGCACCCGATGGCCCTACCTTCTCTTTCAGCCGGCGGATCTTCCGAGAGTTGTATTTAGATACGAACTTGTCGAGTTCTTGCTGGATGAGTGGAATCCATATCCAATTGGCAAGACAACTGCACCGATGTCAGTTTTGTTTCTTTTTATATCAGCAAAACTCACCGATGAATAGGATTTTCAGGTACAAACCCCGCAACACGAGAGTTACGAGTGAAGAATAAGCCCAGATTACGCCCTCTTTCTCGCAACCAGTCTTTCCAAGATCTTTCGATTACAATATTTTTCAGACTTCGAAGAAAGAGATGGGCAGGAACGACATCAGTATCCATGGTCGGATCGGCTTCCTCGCTGAAGAATCCACGAGAACGTAAGTAGTGATCTCACGGCGAAAGAACTTGAAATATCTCACCGGATTGATGTCTGAAGAGCATACAAATTTCCTGTCACTGTGCGCTTATCCGAAGTTACGGTTATTGGTACCCCTGGGCATGCAGATAATATGTCAGGAATGGGATGTTGTTGACGCCAGAATGACTGGTACGTACCTCCAGTTTTTTTTAAAAAAAATCTGAACTGTTAGGAGGTAAAGATTACTCAATTATTACTTCGGTTCTTGCGTTTGGAACCACCCATTAACAATGAATGTTCCCCCGAGCGTCACGAATGCCATAGATCGGATATCCCATTGGTGCGAGTTTCTCGTGCCCGTCCACATACCACTTATGATGCCGTCCCAATACAGTGACAGTACGGGTATGCTTGACGGGTGGGCCTTTATGAGGGTGGCGCCAGGCAAAGCCGTCAGGGGCTAGCTCTCTCATAATGTCCTCAACATCATTCCTAATTTAATCAAAGAGGTATGTTAGATTAATGTCTAGAAAAGGTACATGTATTCCGTCTGCCTTCAAAGATGCCTGAATATTTGCAGGACCTCGACCGCAAGTTGTATCGCTGGCGAGTTCGATGGCAACGGCCTCAACGATCTCTTCCGCCGACAGAGGCATATCCCGCTTTCTGGCTGTGATGACGTTGAGTTCCTTCATCCGAGCTGCTATTGTGGACCGCCTGCTCAAAGGAGTCAATCAAGAAGCAACCAAGGAAAAAAAAGAGGTACGAACCCCATCGCATATTGAGGGTGCTCGCGACCAAGCTCACTGGTTGACACTGGTCGGAGTTTTCGAGATTATTTCCTCTCCTGATATTGAGCCTCTCGGGGTTCGGAAGGACGAGATCCTCTCCGAAATCGATGAATCAGAATATGATATCTAGATCATTTCAAAATTCCGGGCATATCAAATTGGCATTGGAAATGCATCCTGTCCCTTTCGAAATCTGACTCAACGCTGATCTCGTTCGTCTGGAAGGAGAAGTTGAGACTAGGGACTAAACTCTTCGATTGGAAGAGACTTGCGAGGACGTGGAACATGATGATGAACCTCCTGCGCGAGAGTAGTGAAGGCGGAATTTCGAGACCGAGACGCCGGAGATTGGAGGTGATGAGATCTTGACGATGTGTGTAGTCAAGCGAAGAGGATGATGGCGCCGAGCGAATGAAGGAAAATAGGTCAAAGCTCATGCCAAGCCTGACGCTTGACGACCGGGTCTTCACCGTCCAAACTAGCCACTCAACCTCCGTTGTGACTCGAGCACCGTCCCTCATCATCTCCATCGCAACGGCGAAGTTCGGAGCGAGGAATGAACCTGAAGCCTTGGAAGATAAATGTTGAAGAACAGGAGGTGGGGAGAGTGGAGAGAAATGGGGAGAGGAAATGCCCGGTGGTGAGGACACCAGATGACCACATCATCCTACCGCGACATGCTGTGCTTGGCGTACCGTCAATTTGACATCTGATAATCGAGAAAGATCAAACATACATGTGCGTGAGAGGAATACCAATCAAGGAGTTAACCCGTTATTCCGATTTAATGCTTCCTGCACCCAGGATCTAGCATTGTAGATCGCAAGTGTCCTCCGTCTTCTCCGATGCGTGACATATTGATGGTCGGGATGTTGACTGAGTTACTGAGGATAGCTTGACTATAACTGCCAGATTGTCGGCCAGAATGTACGGAGAAGTAGCACGTATATATACATACCGAAGACAGTAGCTGCGTCCACGGTATCCGAGACTATGCTCTTCACCCCCGTCACCCTGGGGCTTGTTAGGGAGGAGACGGTGTCGCATAGCTAACCAACATCGGGCCAGCCAAATCTTCATCCCAGCTAATGAACCAGTGATGAAGTTTTGAAAGTAACAACGCCATGATTCGTACCTTGATAGAAGTGGTATCTCTCCTTCAGGTTCCTAACACTGCGTAGCTTCTCTGCCTTTATTCGCTGACAACTGCAAAGCAGTCACGATGATGCACCTTATTCCACAGGCTCGCACCCCCAATTCCATGTTGAGAAACTTGACGAATCGAGGACAGAGACTCGTACTATCTCCATTCACACGAGCGCTGAGGAGACTTCGGACATTCGTGCACGTCATTCATCAACCTAATTACAGTCTTGGTAAGAGACAGCAATTCGACTTTTGCAAGCGGTACTCACCAGGCTACGCCCAGCCTATCTTCATCCTAGGAAACTTGTCGGAGAATACTTCAGGTATAGGATCCTTCTATATCGCTCGAGATCCGATTCGACTAGTAGAAGATCGCCTATGTAGTTTTATGGCGTCGCTGATGTTGGCAATTCGAGAGAGCCGATAATGAAAACTCAAATCGAGAGAATGGGTCATAAGAAATCTATGATGAATTTGATATAGCACGAGATGTGACACAGACGACGACACAAACCAATTGTCAACGTTCAAGGGGTACATCCGTAGCTCAATGAGATCATCGTCCCAGAGCATGCTCGCAGGCGGCGAACCAGCCCACGTAAAATTGGGACAATATTGATAAGCATGGATGGGTAATACACAAGGTCCTATGTACAGAGAAAGTAAAGGAAAGCGGAGAGGAGGACGAGGAAAGTAGTGGATGTTGTCGAGAAACGGCTGCGCTCAGGACGCGTCCGGAAGCATGTCACACCGTCACATAAGGGTCTCTCCGAGCCGTGCATCGGTCAACCTCATCAAAATAATCTGACGTTCAAAGCATTGCCTTTCATATCCCTCAGGTTGATCTCGTGCTCCATACCATGCAGTGACTGTCCGTGTTCTCAAAATTCTTGGGCACACAACGTATGGTTTTCAGGTTGCCCAGACCCCAATAATGGGCCAATATCCCCGCCCATAGTCGTCCCATCATGCTCTCCGCGTTTGATCTTACATATCGTTGAAGCTGAGATAACTAACATTCTTTTCAAGGCTAGGAAATTCTCAGTATCCGCGCGTATCCGAACCATCTGGGTTGACGAAGGATTACTGTACAAAGCTCGTCTCGTCGTCTGTTATTCGCCATACCGAATCCGGACTTGTTTTGGCTCTCAACACTTGTTCTCACACCTCACGACTAAGATCCACATCTCGATATGCTCCTCGTCATAACCAGTGAAAATTCCTTGACGGCTTTGCACATTGCCCGACACTTTCCAAAACTTTTTCTTCATACTCGCTCGCGGAATCGATCATCCTCAGCTGCTCTCAAATTCTTCCTATCAATCCCAAATTCGTAATGACAACTGGGCTCAATCTCAAGCCGCTAAGAAATTGCAATGCATTCACATCGGCAAATATCTAAAGAACGGAGATCCGAGTCGTAAGTCTGGAAACCAATTAAGGTTTAGCAATATTCACCAGCAGGCCTACGGAGTAATTCACACTTGACCAATTACGATGTGAGTCATTACGCTGAGCAAGTCGAGCGCCATATGGAAGGCTCTCAGTTGAGCATCTAATCCCGCAGTACCGACTATAGTGGGAAAGGAAGCTAAAGTTAGATGCGCCGAGAGCGTAGCTGCAATGTCCTGTGGGTACGATTCCTCGCTCCTGCTTTTCGTCTGACATATCTTGAAGCTGAAGGGAGGCACGTTTATCACAATAACGGACGGCGGGGCAATTTTCGAAATGTCGAATGGTGCGTCGCTCTCTGCTCCTTGGATACCCAGTATACATTCGTGAAAACTGGATGTAAAATTCTGCAAGGTTGTCTTCACATCGGCAACGGCTGTCGCTTGGGCTATCAGTGTTTCAATGACATCGGAAGAAACTGGGCTAAAAGGAAAATCGCACCGAATGCTTGAAGGGTCTCGGAAATATCGACGCCAGCTCAAAGACAGATATCCTCCTCGGACCTCTTGAGTAAGGCTACATCATCTGAGTGACGTTGAGTCGTTGGGGTGACGGCCGCAAGGAGAGTCAGGCAGAACAGGCTGAACAGCCCGAGTATAAATCTGGTCATTCCTGATAGAATGATGGCGGAGACAGAAGAAGGGAAAGAAGGCGTGAGTATCTTGCCAAACGATGTCCCTGTCAGTTGATCTACATATTCTCGCCCGCATCCAGATGAACGCACGGGAGTCCACATGGGAATAAGAGGACCAACGTGGGCGCCAAAGAGCAATTTATTATCATGACTCCAATGACGACGCAATATATCACGGAAAACGACTTTATTATCTAGGTATGTCTATCAAAGGACAAATCCCTCTGTTGGGACTGAAACAAGTTATGACAATCAAGATCGGACCAAAAGTAGCACTCTGAATATCAAGAACAAATATTCTACTGATCTGAGTCAGTCGTCAAAAGAAAGTTTCGCTACTCGAAACGTATTGATCAATCTAAGAAAGTAGGAATTGGAATATGAATAAACTGCGAAGGGGGGAAAACAAAGGAGATGGGGAGATATAAAGAATCGGAGAACCGAATTGAGAATGGGATCGAACGGCAAGCATTCTCGGGTGTAGATGCGGAGAAACATCCTCCGCATATTTCATGGCACTGAGCTAACAGCCTCATTAACTCGGTTATCATCACTTACCTTTAAGTTCACTCACCGGAAAATTGATTATAGCGACTCTGTTCTGGCTCTCTTTCGACCCCTTTTCTCACAATATCGACATTCACACTTGTATTCCATCGACTGTCTGATATCATCTGAAGCGGACGGCTTCGAGGCGGTAATCATCAACCAAGCTGCGTGAGGATAGAACTCTTCGGGAGATCGAAATCGATATCCATTTCTGGACCCAAGTCTGGACCCGCAAAGCCTGTAGAGGTACGTGTGAATTGTTGGATCGTGAGAATCTCCAGTGCGGTGCTCGTACAGGCGATAGTTGGAAGGAAAGTCTCGGAGTATGTACGTCTCCGGCGTCGAGTTTACATGAGGGTCGGATGGCGAGGTATTCCATGAGCTCGAAGGGCGTAGAGCGGAGTTTGAATTTCGAACGTGATCACGGGCAGATTAGGCGCTGGACTCGACGAAGCAAAACGAAGGCGAGAACGAATGTGAAGGACCTACCACATGGCTAAGGTAGGATACCTTACACAAGCTACAAAGTCAAGGTCGTGCATCCAGCGTGTAGCTGAAGTGAAGGATGAATGACAGCAAGGGTCATGATATTGTCGCAGCTTGAACTTCGAGGCTATCTATCAGTAATCGGCGATTTTTGAAGTCGCAGAAGGACTGAGAATGAAGAAGGAAAATATCCTTGGTCAACCCTTGGGCAGCAAGCATTCAAAAATAGGTCGGGGGCAGTGACAGTCTTCGAAATATGGTCCGATAATCTGGTATCACAGCTCATCGGTGGCATGGGATGTCTATTTAGGTGACAGCCTCTGTTTTCACCAATTTCAGGCGAATATCGACGCGTTGACAGTTTGCAAGAGTATTATTACATCTGAGGGATGATTTGATGTCGCAGAATCACAAGATAAATCTTCTAGTCAGAATTGAGGATTTCCATACCCAATGTCATCCATTGTCGCACGGGAACAATCGATTCTTTATTCAATGAAGACGACTGGGACGACGAAAGTAGGCCCCAAGTCTTCCAAAACGATCAATAACAGACCGCACAGGCGTCCTACAAGGAATCGAAGCAGCCTGCGGACGACGTGGCCCTGTTGACAGATGTCTTGATGAGAATCTGAGATCGGACGCCTCAGAGCCAAGAGAGAGCCGCATTCTCATGTGAAGAGAGAAGAAGTTGTGGCAAACCTCTTGAGGTCGTAAGTTCCAGAGATGTCATCCACTGAGAACTGTAAGAGACTTACTGTACATACACGAGCATAACATGCGGCCGTAACGCCGTAGCGATCTCAGGAACAGGATTTTCACCATAGTCGCAAAGATATCACCGTAACGTTTGGATTTTTTGACATAGAGTGACGCCCGGACATAACAGCCGACGTAGCCGGTTCGCCCAAATTTCAAAGTTAACATATCTCGACAGCGTTTTGGCGTAACGTTACGCCAATTCCACATACAGCGAGTTCGGCCGTAACAGTATGTTACCGTCGTGTATGTACAGTATTAGCGACTTCAAATCGGATGACGTGGCCCAAGTAACACAAATTGTGGTTGAGAATGAGACTCAGACGCAAGGAGACCTAGAATTGGCATATTATCATGCTGAGACTGCGCTACAACATATCAAACTCACCATCGTTGGCAACCAGCTCTCCAACCTCGATTTGCTCGCACGAGCGTCTAACTGGCGCTCTAGATCCTTCGACTTAATCGGGATCTTGAAGAAGTTTCATCATAAATGGCATGGATAGCGATATTGGTTCGATCTGTACGTCGTCACCTCAACTTCTTGATAGCATAGCAGAACACACCGAGCCTCAAATTCGTCGTCTCCTGTTCACCGATCAATATATTCAAGCGCTCCCTGGTCTCACTCACCTTTTTGTTCTTGAGATTGCACATATATCGGAAGGTCGAAGTTAGCGTTTTTGGACCAGACAGCGGATGTGGGACCTCAAGGCCCTAAGACTTGGAACTCTTAAAGACTTGCCTAAAGATGACGTGTCGGAAACAAGCGATATCACGAAGTACTGCATCAGGAAATAGGGTCCCGGGATCAAAGTCGCTCAGAAGATGCAAAGGACCATAAGAAATTTCACAGTATCCTGATGTTGGACGGCGACGACCACAAGAGGTCCATTTGACGCCCTGAGTACGATTCAACTTCTACACGTTTGGTCAACCCTCAGAGAGAGGAGGGGAACGGGGTGAGCGCTAAGAGCATATGACGAGACTGTCATGTGATTCCGACGTTACATCCCGTTATCTCCGTGCCTCCATATCGCACCTGCCCTTGCCCTCTGTCTCGGAAGAGATACTGAACGATACTCGGGTGGGAGACTGTGAAAGCTGGAACCAAGTTCGTTCGGCAAAGCTGCTTACTGTATCAAGGACAAGATCAAGGAATTCTAGTCTAATACTTGTGTTCCGCTGTTTGGCGCTATTTGGCTCATTCCATCATCTGGTACGACGGACGAGCTTCCACTGAAGCCTGCTGAGCAACGGTAAGCAAGCCAATCCTTGATCATCTCAATCTAGGAATATAGGATTGACAAATATGCAGTCCTCATCCCGCAGAATTCACCGGTTGATCAGAGAAGAGGGCACGGCCGTAAGCTGCGCCCTCTATCAGCTCCAGCTAGATCACTTCACGTTGTGAACTGATCGAAAGGTGCATATCGTGTGGCAATTTGCTTCGCGATATCTGATCAACTTCTCTCGAACATCAACAGAATTCACGGCCGTTGTATGTCGTCCTCTGGTGTCGTCACCTTCACTGCGGCTATCTTTGGGCGGAAGGAACCACCAGGTATGTCAATTACTCTTCAAAACTCTAAAAATCTCTTTGACGCGTTTTCTTCAGATCCACTTCGCCCATTTGATGCTTTAGCAGCTGCCCAGCTGACGGACACTAATTGGATATCTACGCCAAATCAATGCTTCGTCCCCGAACCGCCTTTGGGCACCCGTCGCGTGTACCTCCGTGCTGATGCTCGATTCGGCTTGGAGGATTTCACACTTTATCCCCAGATCTATTCTGTGTCTCACCCCCATCTGATCGCAATCCCTACTCGAGCTCACGCACCCCAAACACCCGAGTTTCAATTCCTATGGGAGAATATGAACCAGGTGTGGTTCGACTTTGATGACACCGCCCCCCCCCTCTCTAGCCTTTCTCTTGGCAAGGGTCGTTTATCAGAGAACACCCGCCTACAAACACGTCTACATGTCGATTTCCATATCCGACGTATGTCCGAGTCAATCAAGGATTGGCACCGTGACGAGTTGAAGAAGAATTGTGTGTCATATGGGAACCAACTCAAAGCCACCCTCAACAATCTTATGGAGCACCTCGAGTTCAAGGTCCAGACTTGGAAGCTTACCCTGCAGACATTCACAAACTTGCAGCGCACAGCTCTCGAAATCTGCGGCCTCATCACGTATATGACGGACATCCTCCCCCGCCTCAATGATGGAGTAGATTACTCCACAGAATCTCCCCTACCGATCCTCGGTGCTTTCACCACACGTGACGTGCTGCTTCAAAGATTCTTCCGGGCTGGCGTCCCCGTTTGGTTCATCCGTTCTCTCTCCGACATCGACGTATGCAACGATATCTATTGTGACAAAGTCGTTCCTATGGGAACAAGTTGCCGAGCTGTGACCGAGCATTGGGAGAAGGGACTGGATCCTTTCCCCGTCATCTTCGAGGGAAGCGTCGAGCACAAGGACTTCATCGACTGTCGTCACGAACAGCTGGTGAATCCCTTATTCAGCGTCGCAACTTCAAGATCAGATGGAATCCCTGTAGTTTCTCGTGCTAAGCGGGGTAGAAGACCTTGTAAGTTACCGACTCTGAGAAGACCTACAGTACTAAAATAAGCACCAGATGATCGTCCAGCCGCGACAACGTCTGATTCACCCCAGAAATCAAGGAGTACCATTTTGACTCCCCTTTCGACGGCGGATATCACTCTCCTCCCTCCGCCCATAGAAGTTTGGTCAGAGGCTCTCCTGGCTATCGACATTTCGAGCCCCCAATCTCGGGAGAAGAAGCAGCATCCATATTGTGCACCAGTTCCCGATTGGTTTGTCGGGATAGCAGATGACCGACAGCGCCATTATTTTCTCAATTGGCTGGCTGTGCGTGAGGCTTGGCTGAATACCTTGAGCTCACCGGCAGTTCAGGTCCTCTCCGCTTCTGAATGGAAATCTTTCCTAAGCTTTTCTCGAAGTCGTGGTCCGCTTAATGCAAAGGCTCCTGCCAATGCTACCGCTAATACCATCAATCGCTTTCGCATTCAGCAGCTCTTTGCTTCTTTGATAGGAGATATCCCCGATTTTGACCCAACGAATGGTGTTCGTTGGTGCGGGAGCCACCTCTACGTCAACCCCGAGACCGATCTCCTCCTCCAACGAGCTATTCTCTGGGAGCTCGCGGAGATCAACTTTCGTTTCGAGCTCCAACAGTTGGATCAATATCTCTCCTCGCGATCTTCTTCTTCTCAATCCTCCAATCGCAGCATCTCGCCCATTCGTTGGAACCCAAATTATAGCGATCAAACGGGATATTTCTTTGATCACTGCCCGAAAGAAGATCTCGGTCTGGGATCACATGACCTTCAGCGGCGAATCTATGCGCTTGAAGGTCTCCGCAAGATCGTTGTTCAATGGCCCAACGCTCCATTCGAGTTGCGGGGGCAGCTTAATGCAGAGTCGCCCACGGCTAATTATCCGACATTCGTGAGGCATCTCGAGTCAAAGTTGGCATCGTTCTATTGTAAAACTTTCGTTCAAGTATACGGTCGTGCTCCAGTACTCCCTCGTCGTCTTCCTGTTTGGAGACGGCCAGTCGACAACCTATGAATCGCGACGATTAGGATCATAGATATACTATGCGACTTTTTGTTGATAGTTACGTGCTGTCCCCTAGTTATCGTTTTCATCTTGAGCTTCCTTGTTGAGACCTGATCGAGGCGCATTTTTGATGTATATGTGGTTCTGACTACCGGTTGCACTGAATAATTCCTATTGGCTTCGCTTTCGTTTACGGTTCTTCAGCCGTAGCTGCTACACAGTCGTTCGCATGTATCAAGCGCTTCGTAGAACATAATATAATGCGATCTATATTTCTGCCAATTATTGTGAGCGCGTGAGCAAGCAAGTCCATAAGCCATCGGTACTTATGCCGTTATTTTTCACTGTTTCGAATCTCTTTTGGCCAACATTGGCTTCACTTCGAACCGTAGCAGACGAATGACACCCGCAGAATACCAAACGGGCAACCAAGATAGAGGTACGTATGCCGAGCATAATCTCCTCTTGCTTTATAAGAATTATATCCCTCCGACGTGCAAAGGTCGTCATGATCAACGTCCAGGGACTGAAGGGAGTTGACCTGTTCTAAACGGTTCCGCACGGCTCGGACGTCAGCACATTCTGAAAGCATTCCTCCATCATGGAAGGCACTTCTGGCCTTGGAGGCGTGTCGAAGTAAGCCCAGTTACCCGATATTCAAAACGTTCCGAATAATCTGATAATTTTTCCTCATAGACTACGACCCGATGCGATGCGAAACCGTCTCGCGCTCTTATGTTCGTGTGTTCGTGCGCTCGCAGCGAGTACCAAGCAACATTGGGCGCTTTTCTGTGCGCAGATCAATTTCCTTTTCCTTTTTTGATGGAGTTTCTTCCCGTAGCAACCGACGAGTTCGTGGGCTGTAGAAAGATCTCGATTAAGGAAATGCAAGCTAACCGCAGAAGGTCCATCTCTTGAACTCAGAGTGCCTCCCATCTTCGGAATCATTGAGCGGAGTGAAGCGGAGTTTCAATCGTGCTTGTCCTTTGTTCAAGCTTTTGCCAGACCCGACCGGCCGCGTCCACCCTAGGGCACGACTCCTCTTCTTGCAAAGGTCAGGCATTGATTCTTCGACGCGATTCTTCAAAGCTTAATCAGCTGTTCTGATCCGCATTCAGCCCCTACAAATACTTCTGTTCCCGCTCTTGCCATACCCGCCGCGTCCATCTTCTAGGGCCATACCTCTCTTTCGTGCAAAGGTTAGCCATTGATTCTTTCATGCGATTTCTTAAAGCCTACCTAGCCGTTCTGCTTCTTACTCAGCCCCTACATTCAATTGAATCACTTCATCCAAGCCGAGGTTGGAAGCTCTGGGAAAATGGATCGCCGGTGCATCACCATACTAGGAGAGGGGGGAGTCGGAAAGGTACGTGAAGTCGAATTTAATATCTTCTCTATCTCATTGGGCTGCAGACTGCCTTGGCAGTCAAGGTAAAATTTCTTGGTATCATGTTAGCACCATTTTGACGCATCCATCCATCCAGTTCACGCAGAGGAACTTTGTCGGTATGTTTACATTCCTCTTTTCAACTTGACTTGACCTTGATCACAACTCATCCAGAGGTTTGTGAATGATGAATGTTGTCATTCCTCCATGATCACATCTGCCTTGATAGGGATACGACCCAAGCATCGAGGATACATATTTGCGCTCCGACCTCGTCGATGACCGTCATTGTCTCATAGAGCTTGTCGATACCGCAGGCCAGGGTATGTTTTGTTTCTTGATGAACTGCTGCACTTTAATGCTTGCTTCACAGAGGAATACGCTTCCCTTCAAAGCGAATGGATCCGGTATGCTCGCATTTCACTATGACGAAGTGCTCTAATGATGTGATTCTCCCACAGTCAAAGCCATGCATGCATCCTTGTCTACTCTATGACATCTCGCGAGTCTTTTGTTGGTATTGAATTGTTTCAACAGGCTGTTGTTCGTCATGGAGGGCGCATCTTGATGTTGGTTGGGAATAAGTCCGACTTGGTCACTGAACGCCAAGTTACTTGGGAAGATGGGAAGGACCTTGCTGATCATTATCAATGCAGCTTCATTGAGACATCTGCCAAGGCTGGCATCAATGTGGACACCCTTTTCCACAGGGTAGTCCGTGAGCTGCGAGCCCTGCAAACGGAGCACTAAGATACTTAATCCCAATGTAATGTCTTTGTGTTCAACTGTTTGTTGCTCTATCTGATTCTTGTTCCTGATTCAGATAACTGCAAAGCAGTCAAATATTCAGTTTGTGGACTCTCATGTTGTCATGTCATGTAACCTGAGCACTGGAATCTTTCAAGTTGTTTTCTATATCTTTGCTAAGCCTGCTATGTTTTGTGCTTTCAATATTTTCCTGTATATTTGCTGTTATCTTCAAATAAGATCATTTCATTCGCTGTCTGCGCCTTTGAAGTCGTGTTACAAACTCATTCCTATCTAATGCTAACCGCTAATCTTCCATTGCCAATCCTTTTGAAATGGTAGTCAGCAGTGCTCAAAAAGGTCAGCAGAGAGACGGTCCGCTTTCTCCGTGAGTCAGCTAAATCAAGCGGAGTTAAACCGCCACTGGCTTGTTTGGCTTTGGAGGTATCAGATTTATTCCCGACCTTCTCCTCCTCATTTTCTCTCCTTTTTCCAAGCATTTTTTCAAGAATACTGTGCTCCAACAATCATATGTCCCAGTCACGCGTCACACTGCCTCAAATTGGGACACTAAAAAGTGTCCCGTCACTTGTCACACAAGAATTTGGGACACTTTATGTATGAAATAAAATATAAAAATTCATTTTTTTGCCCAGAAATGCGATTTGGGACACATTTTTTCCCTTGGTCACACAGAAATTCTTGGTTTGGGACAGTGGGACACTTGGTTCATTTCTGTCACATGTCACGGGGGTAGGGACACCAGAGCATATAGCTAAATATGTATACAAGTTCATGGCCGAGGGGTTGAGAACATGTAGGTACTTTATCTACATGGACATAAAATGAATATATTTATTATTATTGCGGACATGTAGATAAACTTATCTACATGAAATTCGGAAAAATATTGAATATATTTGCGATTTATGTAGCTCCTGAACGGCTGGCCCGTTTGGGCTGGTTCTTGGCACGTTCTGATCAGGGAAAGAAGCAGACCCTGACCAGACCCTGCCAAGGGACCCTGAGCCAAACAAATACAAACATCAGGG
>KV428244.1:0-37285 GCA_001632355.1 Sistotremastrum suecicum HHB10207 ss-3
TGGTCTGCGAGAGCAATAGCACGCGAAAGGGCCTGGGAGGCGAAGCAGCAAGGGAGGAAGGGGTCGCGGGAAGGGAAGTCGACGACGAGTGAGCGAACGCGCGTCCTCGGACTTAACGCACGCTGAACCCGTGCCCGAGCCCGAGACGGCTCGATTAGGTGGTTTGCGACAAGAATAGGCGCCAATAGCTATATTTAGTGGTATTCATACATATGATCTAGTCTAATGACATCATGAGTCCGAGATACATAGGAAACCCCCATATATGGACGTCGGCATCGTCGGCATCCGCTCGATAGCTTATCGCAGCTCCCGGCTCCAGTAACGACCCGATAATACTATTTGGCAACCCGGTTTCCGGGGTTGCCAGGATTAAAATATGATTTCTGAGGTAAGCAGGATCATGAGCGGTGAGCGCGGCAAACCCCGAGAATCTTTCTTCTCGGACTGGTTCGACGCTGGCTCTCCAGAATTTGAGGGGACGTGACTCTTCTGACGACTCCAACTCCTAGCGACCCACGTTTATCCATGCGCGACACTTGTAGCCACCAGGCGGTCCAGTGTCTCCGTTGTAGCGGCTTCAGCAGCTCCAGAGGTGAACTGAGGTATCCGCCAACACGACGAAGGAATCTGCATCTGGAGTTTCTGGATCGAGCGAGTATCAAACGCATGAATGCTTGGTCAAGCTCATCAGGTACGACCGTCTTTGTTTCTTCCTCAACGAGGAGCGCTGACGATATCTTCCTCCACCCTTCCCGTCGCCTCGATTCCTTGAACCCGGCCCCGAAAGCAGAGATCAAGTATCTGTTTAGGAGTCTCAACGCCTTTATGGTTCTGGTAAAGGCTGCGAAGTCCGCAAGGAGTTACCGTTCCGCCAACATGACGAAACGAATGGATTATTATTTGGAATCTATGGCACTGGACTGTGTATGACGAAGAATAGAATGATTTTGGATCCGTCTGGTACGAATGTCTTCCGTTATCACCTCACTGTGTGTACTGACAATTTATGTTGCGTCCCTGCATGGTCGACGTCACCTCCCGTTATCCACACCCGCCTCGACAACATGTTCGCCTCAGTCCGTTGAGCTCTGTTCAGTCCCAGCCGCAATTCCCGCCTACCAAAGTTCCCTTCCATCAAAATGACCATTATCGCCGCTCCCCTCAAGGGTTCTGTGGAAACCTCTCGTCCCACAACCTCAGCGAATCCCCTCTGCCATTTATCGTTTTGGATACAGTATGGTTATGCGGTTCACTGGTGTCGCTTATTATAATAAACTCGCTTTCCTTATGGTCTCCTCAAGAATGTCGTATTTCGGAGTTAGTCCACAATATCCCGTACTCATGATTTGTAAGAAATTTTGGAACAACCCGGGAAACCGGGTTGCCAAATAGTATTATCCATTGTCCGATGACTGATTATCGGAGAGGCGTCCAGATTGCCGGGCTCAGTCAGGCTGTTCTGAACTATTCAAGGAGAGGCTGCACAGTTTGTCTTGAGTTTAGACGAAGATTTGCACCAGAGCTAAGCCAGCCCCGACCCACCCAGCCCGCCTGAGACGATCACGCTAGCGCAGCGGTTCAAATTTTATGTCGAGGAGCACAGAAGATCAAGCCTCGACACCAGTCTTCAAGAATCAAGATCGAGAAACACTGTTGGGGCTCCTAATATCTAGCTCGTGTACGAATGCCAGTGTTTGTTTAGTGAATATCATAAATGGCGGCCTCGGAAGCGCGCAGGCCCAAGCACGAATAAGACTGGGGAGGAGCTGTGACTCGCACTGGGCCGATAGAAGAGTTTCCGGAACACGAAAACCCCGTGGGAATTGTATGGTAATTTAGAATATTTTATCCAGTTTCTAGGCAGCCAAAATGGGATAAAAACTCGCCGAAAATGGTAAGGAAATGCGTCCGGGAGCTTCTCCTGCACGTTTCCATGACATTTTTATTGAATTTCCGCGACTCGGAAATCGGGTAGAATACTCTAAATAATTATACTATTTTCGGGGGTTTTCAGGTCCCAGAAACTCTTCCGTCGGCGCAGTGTCGGACATGCGATGGCTAGGCCACTGCGGGGTACCAAGCGGGGTTTCTACGCGCATGAAGTCAATAAATGTGAGACATGTCACGGACCGTGACCAAACTTGCCACTTGCATTCCACTTCCTTGCCACCTTCAGAACTTCGCGTTTCCTCAACCTTTCTTCGATATCATGCCCGAATTCAGAGCCTCCTCACAGAGGACCGTTTTCAAAGTCAACACCGCCGCCACAGGTCCCGGCGCGAAGATAATGATCAGCAAAAACACTCCAGAAGGATGTGCATATTGCCAAGCCGATAGAAAACTTGGAGATCCACCTCTCTTCCTATGCAACGGATGCAAGAGTGCGAGGTTCTGTGTAAGCCTTCTCGTCCAAATCCATGCGAGCCGTCCGTTGATCTCCATATCTTCTAGAATAAAGAACATCAAGTGGCATTTTGGCCGCTTCACAAGGCATTTTGCAAGCAGCAGCAACGGAGCAACAAGGCATTGGAGACGCTCAACCACCACAGCTCGTTTCATACGTGTGGCAAGCCACCTATCCAAGAGCGTCGACTTATCCTCCAGGATTGGAACACGCTCCACCGATACAGTATCGTGAAAGCGTTGGCTTCGGCATTACATGTCTCAGACCAACCTTTCCATTGGAAGACCCACCACGTCTTCTTCGAGTTGTCTTATCGAGTAGAGAGTGACGGGAATCCGTCCTCTGCTTTCATTCTGGACAAAGCCTATTTCAAGGAAAATTCACCAGCAGAGAAGGCGGTCGCATATGCATTACAGGCATTCCATCCTTTGCTGGAGAATGAGGAGAAGAAATGGATCAAGGATCCGAAGTTTGTGGCTCTTGTTCCCTGCGTGTGTGAGTCATTGCTATGATCATCCCTGTCCATCTCGAGGACCTCACTCTCATCGGATTGTTTTCAGTTGGATTCGATCACGAATTCATCTGGCTAACAGCGCATTATGTCTACAAGAACGACCTTAGTCCAAAGGTCGTGAATCACGAGCGATGGATGGAAGATCTGAAGGCCCCTTTGTTATATGGAGTTGTGTATCGAAGTGTTCCAAAAAACTCGATGTGGGTGTCAGGAATTATGAATAAGGAAGATGCTAAGTGGGTTTGGGAAAAGAAGACCACTTCTCAGTTGCAAGCGAAGGGGATCCCTATTGTACAGTGGCCGGTTTGCTCCGATTCATAACATCGATCTGGTGAAACATGCAATGAATGTGGAGGTATTCGCGCCGCGGTTCCAGACCTCGTGTCATGTATGGCCTTGTATATCCTTTCAATTATTTTTATCATTGTACAGAGAATTCATCGTTGTGTTGGAGAAACATCATTCTCAGAACGAATGTTCCGTGGACCCAGTGCCGATCGATGAAGTGCTAGATGATCCAGAAGAGACCGCTAGAATAACACGCAAGACATCAGCACAGGATAGAACGTGTACGTTCGTATACGCACTTGACAAGATTCCATCAATATAGTTAGCACCACTCCTATTCCACAATCGTTCAATCAGTCTATCCGAGCACAACAAAGCGATAATCATACCATTTCTGATGTGTCAATACATCACATCCAAGCTCTTTCTCCTTTCGCTGAATGAGATCAACGTAAGCGTACATGCCTTCTGTCTTGAATCGCTTGGCCAGTTCCACAGTGACGCGAGCGGTGCTATGCAAGCCAGCCAGAGAAATCAGTTGGAAGACGAAGCTGGAAAGCATGACGTCAGCAAGTAGCGCCCATCCATGATGCGGAATTTTTACCCCTCCTTCGCTAGCTCCCAGACAAAGTTCTTCAGATCATCATCTGGAGATATATCTCAACATCCAATGATTCTCTACATGTTAGAACGCACCAGTAAAGCCATGGCCAGCCCAGTTGAAACTGGGACTCAAGTTGTAAACCAGCCATTTTCCGGGGTATTGTGCTCGGATATCTCGAGCAAATTTGCGCGCTACCTCAAGATTGGGTTCTTTCGTTTCAAGCCACAGGAGGTCTGCATAAGGAGCATATGCTAATGCACGAGCTGTAGCACCGGGTAGACCACCAGAATAGTGATAGTAGCCTTCCCGGGTCCGAGGAACTGAGGCACGGTAAATGTTAGTCGCTGGGAAATAGATATAGGTGGGTGACTTACGATCCCAATCCCAGAATACAGGTTGTCCGAGTATGCCAATCGCAGCCTCGCGTGAATCATTGTTCGACCGCTGGGCAGCCTCTTTGAGGTATAGTTCCAGAGCAGCGCTCTTATTCGACATGCCAGATTTCTCAATAGCATTAGCCACAGCTGGCAGAGTTTCCATGAGCGACAATGGTATGCTGAACCATCATTGAGAGTCTCACCTTCATCGAATGTGACCAGTTTGTTCTCCGCGAGCCAGTTCTTCTCAGCTTTATCGACGTCCGCTCCACTTCCACCAGATCGTTCGACTGCATCTAATATCTCAGCAAGTCCTCGGCCGTCCCCTGGCGTAGTGGTGCCGAGGATGTGACGATGATCGGCTGTGTCGATGGTTGATGAGATCAGGTTGGCAGATTCTGCGTCTGTTCGTGCGATGAGGAGAAGAGGGGAAAGGAGAAGGTCAAGTTGATAACGGGAAGCAATGAGGCGGGAAATATGTGTTGAAGTCGGAACAAGGACTTTGCCCGCTAAATGACCACACTACAGCATGTCAAGTGAATGCCGTCAAGATCACAAAAATGCATACCTTCTTGCCACCGTGTAGTTGATCCTCCATATGAATGCCCGCAGCACCCTAACATAGCCGGAGTTTAATTCAAACGTCAGCAGGGAGAAGGTTTGGGCGAACAGATTCCGCGAACAACTTGACAAGCTTCATGACGGCGGAAAGTCCACCATGCCTAGGAGAAGTGAATCAAATGATTAAGACGGTAATGGGATATCTCTAACCCTGTATCCGCGTCTGCAACGATTGGCCGGAGGTAGTCTATATACTCCATCTTCTCTCGCTCTTCGGGGGACGCTGACATACGTTGGTCGTAATGCTTGCGATCATGTAGCTGCTGGGCTCTGAACAGTCTATGAACTTGATTCGGCACAGTTGTATAAGGATAATCTCTTGTCGACACGTAAGAACAGAACTAGTTTCACAAAGAGAGTTCGACACTCACCCGAAGTCGGGGCCGACCTCGTTATTTCCCGTCGTCAAAACGCTCGAACATGCCCATCCACTAACATATAGGACCTCCTGATATTTCGCCATTTGGGTCATCTGAACGGGATCAATAGCACCCATCGTGTGCAAAGGCTTCCCCTCTTTCGATGCATCTTCCAGTTGAGCATATAGTTTGGTGGCGGTTAAGGCAGAGGGTAAGGGTAGTGGGCTATGAGATCCCTGTTTCGCAACAACCGACGCCGCAGTATACGGTCGTTTGACTGAGGCAAACCTGGGGAGATCGAAGAAAGCTTGAACCTGGTTTACACGTTCTTGAAATTGCGCCGTCTCTACTGAGGGCGACGGCGGCTGGAGAGGTAGTTCCTGGATTGACCCAATCACTGATGATGTCGATGTAAACCGGCGGGCGAGATGAGTGGTCGTCCTCAACATGCTAGGCATCGTTGAACTCAACTGCCAGGAAACGTCGAGTCCGGCTATAAACGATCAGTTTGCCGGAGAACCCCGACGACCCCGACACCACTCGCATGAAAATCCCGCCACAATCCCGACGTTGACGTCCGAGTCGACTTCGACGCAAGTCATCCTCTGCACTGGCATTTCATCAGTTGATGTAGAACAGGACGCAGAGATTGATCGAGGGCGAAAGATTCGTAACTCAGAGGGAATGCAATTATAGACAAAAATAATGTGCGACAAGGAGACAGGGATGAATAGAATTATGAGTCAATGCTATGTAAATATGTGAATTGAGAAAAAGCAATCCAATGCACGATGCAACCGAAAATGCGCGAGTACGACAACAGAAGAAGATTGGTCAGAAAACTAAGTGGATGACTGCTTTCGTTTTGAACCGGTCCGAGGACTGGCGATATTTGAAGGCGAATTCGGTACAGAAGGAACCGCTTTGATGACTGTAGGGATCGGTGACGGTTTGGACGGGGATATCTTGCCGTTCGTTGCAGATTTGGACTTTCCATTTATCGTGCCATTTGTACCGTTCACAGGATGGGCCGCTTCTGGATGATGCGCCTTGCCATTGGTATGACGCTCTGGCGCTGAAAGAGAGTGAGCAACCCGAAGACACCACAGCAGCGTACGAGGTTCACCTTGCACAACCGTCTTCGAGAATAAAGCCGTCATTGTATCCAACTCCCACTGCTCAACCGTCCGCCTTGCTTGATCGGGCGGTTTCATACCGGCATCGGCATCAGCCTCATCAACACCCTGCATCTCTACATCACCATCGCCTGGTTCTTGATCTTCATGAATGTCTTCTTCTTCCGGAGGTTTTCGTAGGAATTCCTCCATTGCAACGCCGAAGATTGTCTCCATGGGAGGGCATAGATAAGCCGGGACGTTGAATATGTCTCCCAAAACGCCTCGTATCTTGTTCGAGGGCACAGTAGCGTCTGTAGGCCCAGCTGGTAATGCAGGAGGTTGAGATACGTCAACAAATGCAGATTTGCCGAAAATATCTTGGAAGAGGGTTTGGCGCCCAGTCTGCGCGACGTTATTCGCTGAGGCAAGCTGTGATGCTGCTTCTCCTTCCGTTCGGGCAGGTGCAACTTGAACCTCATCACCGAAGAGGTTGACGCTCCATTTATCTGTGATTCCGATCAAGCTATAATGAGCTGCTCTCTCGGAATGATCTGGCGATGACGGAGACGCTTGTGCCACCGCAACGGGGGCGATAGTATCCCAAATAACGGAGCAAATATAGAAAGGGACACGATACACCCGAGTGGGGATGGGAGAAGCAGTCGAGAACACAGAAACCTGGGTGCTAGGTGGCTTTCTGATCTGGCTGGTAGGAACAGTACGAGGACGAGCTTGCAGGACAGCGATGCTGTTGTGCACTGGGTGAACAACGAGATGGGAGATATACGAAGGAGAAGAATAATGCCAATGGACTACGAATGGGGCTCAGGAGTGCGCCATAAAGATTAAAAGAATGACGTACCAGATCCAGAGAGAAGATCCCATAGAACGACATCCTTCTTGCCAGATATTGCCAGAAATCGTCCAGTGCGACCAACGAAGCTCATGTGCGTAGCTCCCGTCCTTATTTCCGGACATCCGACGGTCTCGCGCAGAGCGTGGTCAGAAGGATTCAAAATAGTGATCATTGGAGACGATGAATGAGCCACGGCGAACAGAGAGCCATCAGGTGCCCATGAGATGAGGGAAGGGATTTGAGAGCGATATTCGTGGGAAGAACGGTTGACCCAGTAAACTGAAATGAAAGTTAGACAGAGACTCGAGAGACGCTACGATCGCTTACGTTCGGCTTCTTCGCTGCCTTCTCTCTTTTTCTTTCGTGATAACGCGGCAGCGGCGACCTTCCACGTCTTCACGAATCCATCTTCTCCAGCGGTCACCAACAGAGCGTCAGCGGCGTCCTTGACAGAAGGCCGGAATTCTATAGCCGTCACTTTCTTGGTCCCGTGAGGGTGATCTATGCGGGTGTTCAAAGACCATTCTCCGTCTTTCCACCTCCATAACTTGAGATACACTTCGGACACGAACTCATCATCACCGGTCCGTAAATCGACGGTGGCAAGCCAATCTCCAGTATCACTGATTGAGGCGAACTCGATGCGGGCAACGTCAATTGGCTTTTCGTCGCGTCTTGACACGCGATTTGAAGGCGAAACTTCTAGTTCGGATAAGAGGGTATCCGTTCCGGGGGAGTATATTTGGAGAGATGACGGGTGAGAGGATGGCAACAAGATAGTAGAAGACTGCAAATGGACGGCCAAAGGGACCAAATGGTGACGGAAGTCGGTCTGAGAATCTAATGAAAGAGTCAGTACAATATGAGACAGACGCAGCAGAAGGAACACACACCTATTTTTACGCGCGAAATGAACCGCGACACTTTCAGATTTGCCGCAGTCACGAATACCAGAGTCCCATCCGCCAAGCCAAGAACGTATTCCATTCCTTGTTCTGGAGTTCCTTCCAGAATCGCAACAGTATTGATGGGGGCTCCAACTCTCGGCACAAATTCCTTTTTTCCGCTGTGAAGCTGCCATGCCACGAGTACACCTTCCTCACCCGCACTTAACAGGTAGGCACCATTTGGTGCATAAGCGAGAGAAGCAACGGCATGAGCGTGCCAATGCATCGCAGTGGTGTGAGTCCTTCTTTCTACATCCTTGTTCTCCAGGGTAATAGGTCTCCGGTCGAGATCGTCGAAACAATGCCACACACGGATCTGTCCCTCCTCGTCGCCAGTTGAGAATGATTCCTCGACTGGGTTCATGGCAAGGCAAGTCAAATTCTTGGGTGAATAGAACTTCACGAAGCCTTTGTCCAAGGAAGATACGGAGCACACGTATACTCTTGGGCCGCCGATGGCAACGAGCCATGCACCAGATGATGAAAGGGCGAGACCAGTGACCGCTCGTGTCTTGCCAACTTTCACAACATCGGCGGGTGTCTGGATCTGGGATTGCTTCGTCTTGGACGTTGGCTTGAGGGATACTCGGAGAACCGAAGAGACCCGTTCACTATACTTGGCTAGAAACAATCAGAAAAGGATGGGACGTAGAAAGGTAGATACTAACTTCTTTTCTGATCATTGACAGCAACGAAAACGAAATCCTTGATTGCCTGGTGTGCGCAAAGGCGCGTAATGGGTTTGCCTATCTTCAAGGTACGCAGAAGAACACCTTCCGAGTAATCCCACACTTTGATGAATCCGTCCAAAGAAGCCGTGATCAACTGGAATGCATTGTGAGGATTGATGATTGCAGATGTAATAATATGGGTGTGCGGATGGCTCGTAGAAGTTGAGCTGGACGACGAAGACGATCCGGATAGGGTAGAGACGACTTTGCCCGTCGCCGTAGAGTAGACCTTAACCGTAGATGATACGGGTAAGAAAAAATAGCTGAACAGAACGTCAGTGTTACTCAAGCTAATTCCTGCTATGGTACGCACCGTCCGTCTTTCGTAAAAGTGGCAGGATGCTTGCTTGCAGCAGCATCAGTCAATGATTTCCAGCTCCATTGAGGCACATCATCCTCATACTCGTCTGCCTCCTCCACGGTCGCCGACGTCGTAGATGGCTGTAGTAGCTCCTCCCTGTCCTTCCCCTTGCGTGCTTTTTTCCGCGTCTTGAGCGAGGGCTCTGCCACAGTGTTCCCAGACTCTATAGGCTCTTCCGTTCCCTGCATGGGCTCTGGTATTGTGGCTGTGGAAGCCATTGGCATGCAAGGCACGCGAGTCAATTTTTTCTGAGGGACAAGCGCCGAGTGGGAGCAAAAGCGTTAAGTTTTTTTTGTTGAAACTCCGACTTCTCATCGTTCTACTCGTCGACAGCTACAGCACCCGAATGGGAGTTCTAATTCATGGTGTTCGTAGCGCCGAAGAAAGTTTATATGTCGTCCAAAATTCTGAAGCCATCGCTCGTCGCAACCCAAGAAAAATAATCGCATAAAATAAAATAAAATCACTACTTTCGGCTCCGACTGCGAATGAGTCGTTCCAAGAGAGAATTTGAATATACCAGATCATACATTAGAGTCAGAGTATCCTGGATCGCGACCATGCATCTCAAGGTTCGCATCCCGACGAGCAATACCGCTATAATCACGACTCCAGAAGAACCTGCGTTGCCTGTGGGGTTCACGGCTTGATGACGAGGTGTTGGTATTTGGCTTACGCCGGTCTAGCAAGGCTTCGATGTTGCAGAACACTCGAGGATCTCGTGAGCTTGATGCGACGATTGTTCCAAGATACGAAAAGGCGGTAGGCTCAGCCGTAAGGCCTCCTGCATGAGCGCAAGCTCCAGGTAGGTCCTCTTCTGAAGAGGGTATTTCTGTGAACAAAGTGTCATTGCAAGACATATTATATGAGGTTGTGTCTCCATCTACAAAGCAAGAGATAACGCACCGGTTAAACATGATAGATAGAACTGTGCTCTTTCTCCTAGACAATATGGGACCCGAAGCGAGCTGATCCCAACGGAATCCTCTTCCGATCTAAGCAGGCAAAGTCGAAAGAAGTCCCGAGCGATCGCTTTGTCCGCCACCTGCAACGTTTCGCTATGTTCACGGTACAACATCACGATGCTAGCTTCCTTGGTCCACGTGGTAGAGGAATACTCTTGTATGATGAGACTGCATAACCTGGAGAAGTCAATGTCCGCTGGAGTTCGTAAATCGGATCCAAGACGTTGTGCAAGCTCCTCCAGAAAGTCAACCACGATAAACGATCCAAACACACGTCCAACGTCGGGAAGACCCGTCAAGAACGGAGCCATCTCTACCAGAGTCTCCTCCTCTCGACCTTGAATAAGAATTCCGACAATGTCTCGTATGAGAGGCCAGTTAAGGCATGTATTCCGTATGAGAGAGCGAAGCAGGGAATTTCTGTCGACATGAGATAGAATTCGTGTGACGTCATCCACCTTCTGATGTGCGATAAGCCAGTTACAGTGTCCCATCGCGTGTCTGAGCACGTCTTCGCAATCGCCGAGTTGTCTGCTCTGGTCGAATATGCAGAGAACACGCGCTATGCATTGTTCAAAAGGGAGCCTGCCAATGGGAAGAAGATCCTTATTGTGAGGGAGAAACGAAGTGAGGATCACGTTCACGGGAGAGAACCAGATTCTCTCGGATTTGATTTGTAGGAGAGTGCTACATTCGTTCTTCCAGCGGATGATATCACGAACGTCGTCGACGGACAGAGCATTCGACTGTTGAACGTGGATGACAGGATCATTCTGCAGCCAGCCGATGAATGCATCGTACTGTGTTCGAACTGTAGCCTTGACCCGGATTGATGTATCCGTCGAGAGAAGGCGGCGAGTTGCCGCGATGAGGTGAGGCAATGATGCGGATGACATGCACTCTTTGAAGACGAGCGATGGCGCCGCTCGGTCCAAGAGATTGGGGTCGTTAGTTTCTGAGATAAGACGCGCATATGTAGATACTGCTTCTTCCCGCGCAGCACGAGTTTCTTCCCATTCTCGGTCTCTGTTGTTGCTGGTGAGGATGGTGAATCTGTCGGATCTCCGCATTCTCGACGGGATAAGCGAGAGCAGCGATTTGGACAAAGGTCCTTCGAAAGGAGAATTTGGGATCAGGACGCCATGAACGACTGTCAACGCCAGAAGAACCAGAACACATAGAGCCAAGATGATCGCGATAATGTACGCGGCTCGGAGGATAGGGGCGGGACCACTAAACGAAGTGGATAGAACCTGTAGTTGGTACAGATATCCAACCACAAATAGTGAGATTGCTAAGAGAAGAGTACCAAATAGGAGCCAGATCAAAGGCGCCAGCCATGACCAGGCGAGTGCCTTTCTCTCTTCGTGACGCATCGTTCTCTCGATATGCGTCTTGCCAACCGGGATGCTGTTAAGCTTTCCAATCCACTGTCGTCCAAGAACACACAGAACAGCGTTGAGAATCTATAGTGACATGCGCTTAGGACGCTGCCCATGCAAAAATCAAAACGGAGCCACGTACGCTGACGGTCAAAGCAAGATAATAGAGCGCGTAAATCGTCTGAGCAGATTCAGGTGGTGGTGGTGGTGGTGCGGAAGATGACGACTCTGGTATCGCAATGAGCTGCGACGGATTTCAAAGACGTATCTGAAGATGCTCGCCATCGTTGGGCTGCAATGCTTGAGCAGCGGGAACAAGGAATGAAGTGACTACAGCGAGGAAAATAGCGGTCTTCAAGGTTGGCTCTTTAGTAGAGCTCTTATATCAGATGAAACAAACACATACGAAGACCAACGACACGTCCAGAAATCCTTTCCACTCCTCAGTCTTTTCTCTTGTCTTAGCCACAGCTGCCTCAAACACGGCGCTCCAACCCGACTCTGCATGCCATGGAGTTGCAGGATGAGGCTGTTCCTCTGTTGTATTCCATTAACAAGGGCAGTTCTTTAGGAGATACGACACGAACCTTTCAATACATTCTTCTCCAGAGTCTCAAGACACTGAGCTTGTCGTTCTAAGACAGTGCTCTGCTTCTCGATCAACTCTATGAGCTTTTGGAATATAGGAGAGTTGGATGGATCTGGTGGTTCATCGGGTACGGGTGCGCTGCGCTTTTGTGACATGACAGCAGTGGAAGAGGCACCAGCGAGACGAGAATGGGCGGCGTTCGGCGCTGTCTAGACCTGGAGATCGTTCCTGAGGCCATGATACGCTCGTTGACTTCACCACCGTGAATCAGAGCCCCAGAAGCGTTGCGCAGGATATAGTCACATATGTACTAGGAGCTTGCAATCACAGTAAGCTGCTGAGAGGGCTCACTGGACGTGCTCATCGTGACTTTCGGAGTTCAGTAAGGAGAACTGAAAGGGTGTCAGAAAATTAGATTACTCCGCTAAACTTAAGATGTGTAGGACAACGACAGAATATTGCGAGGGTGTGTGGCTGTGTTACAGAAAACAGTCCAATAGTCTAAGAAAACCGAAACTAGATCCAGAGAATTAATGGTAGGTACTGTACTGGTAAGGCTTGAGGCTAAGCCTCAAGATATGTCAACTGCAATGGCAGCTGATTCTCTTCGGTATCAAAAGGAGCACTTAATACTGTTTAAAATGGACAAAGAGATCGTTAGTTACTCGTCACAGATTGTGCCGAGGATATCAAGAGGGAAGACGAGATGAACGGGGCCTTCAGATCGCGGAAGGACCGACTCGTACGACGTAGACGAGGATATGTCGCATGCTTTTGAAAAACAGGAGGCGGAAACGAGATAATATCTGGGCCGGACGACAGAAGGGCATTCTTGCCAGTTCCGAAAAGGCGAACTGGGGGTGCGATGGTGGACTCGTACGACTGAGATTTGGGTAGTCCTGATGAAAATCAGATGTTAGGTCAAAAGCAGACCTGAAACAAAGGAAACACGTACTCGTGAAGTTTGGGAAATAGAACGCGGCTAGATCTCGAGTATGCTGACTCGTCTGTTTCTCTGGAGGCTCCTCAGAGAAAAGTAGCCGATCCGTGCAAAGTCTCAGGAACTGAAAGACAGAGGTTCTTTGCGAAAGCTGCCAGATATCACAATGATCCAGGTAAAACATCATCGCGTCACTTTGCTCTCGCCAATTCCGAACGCGCGGATGACGAGCGAGAAATCCGACGATCCGCGAGAGATCGAGTTGCAAGGGAACGTGGAAGTCGGCAGGTAGGCCTTTAGATAGGTCAACCAGGAATTCCAGGACGTTGAAATGGGCTGAGAATTCGAGCTCAGGTAGTTCCGTTAAGAAATCGGACATCTCGTCGAGGATCTCCCATTCGAAGCCATGGATGATAGCAGTACCGATATCATTGATCTTCCACCAGGGGAAAGCTGGGTTGCGAACCAGCGACCGAAGCAACCGTGAGCGATCAACAGATGCCAGAATTGCCTTCAATTCGGCCGTCTTCCGCGACTGGAGCAAACGTCGACATTCCTTCACTGCTTCCCAGAACAGGAAACCTCGGTGACCGAGATCGCTTATCTGGGAGAACATGCACAAATATTTGCAATTGTTGCTCCGAAGGAGGCTTGGCTAACGCTTCGGAGTTCGCGATGAGCCGGCAGTGACGATGTCAGGGTGACGAGGACGTGAAGGAATTGTTCCCTGTACTCCTGTGGCATCGAAGATCCCTTGGCGCTATCATAAAAGGTTTCCCAGCGCCGAATAATGTCTGCGCGGCTAGAGTGCACCAAGCTTCCCGTATGATGGTCGAGGTTAACTTGCAACCAGCTATTGAAGCTCACAATTTGATCGAACACGATTGCTTTGACGCGCGCGGATGTGTCGCTTGACAGCAACCGCAATGTCGTCTCGAGGAGAGGTCGAAGATCACCGACCTCCAGCCAGTCCTTGAAGACTAGTGAAGGCGCCACGCGTTCCAACACCTCAGGGTCTTTGGTTTCGGATACCAACTCAGCGTATTTCATGAGGGCTTCTTCTCTGGCTTCGTTTGCTTCTGGACTGAGCAAAACCTTTCCAGCTTCAGCAAAGACAGAGAAGCGATCCCCTGAACCCCGTTTACGCTCTAGAAGGCAAAGCAGCGTTACTGTTAGCGGTCCCTCGAATGGCGAATTTCTCACGCAAAGTGCATGAGCAATGGTCGCTAGAACCAGAAGCAACACGGAGACCGATAATACGATCGCGAAGTCCTCTGCCAAGGTTAAGACAGGAGCTGGCCCATCAAACGACTCTGACAACAGTCGCTGTTGCAGGAGAAATCCGTATACGAAGAGGCCAATTGAACAGAGGAGAGTGCCATATAGGATGTATACGAGGGGTGGTAACCAGCGTTCGGACATCTTTTTTCGATCTTCATGTCGCATGGTGCGCTCAAGGTTGGTCTTGCCAGAAGGTATACTGACTAGCTTGCTGACCCACTGCCTGGCAAGCAAGCACAGAGCCGAATTGAGTATCTGAACAGGGAAAGAAATCAGCTGCGATACTCCCTGTGATCACTGAAGGGAGACTTACGCTGACTGTGAACGCCGAACTGTACAGGGCGCTTACCATCTGCATAGGTCGAGAAGGGGCGGGAGGAGATGGAGATGTCGCATTTGCGCAGTCCAGCGTAGCATTCGAGGGATTCGCTGCTGATGTACTTGTAGCATCAGGAGAGGTCGTTGACAGGCTTTGATTGGCAGGAACCAGGAAAGCCGTAACAACAGCTAGGAAGATGGCGCTCTTATGTTGGATCAGCGATGGATTTTCTTTTCCTTGACACTGCACTCACAAACACCAGGGAAACATCCATGAAGCCTTTCCACTCCTCAGTCATTTCTCGCGTCCTTGACACGGCCGTTTCAAAGATTGCACCCCAAGTAGACTCAGCATGCCAAGGAGCCTCAGAACCGGACGATTCATCTGTCAGACGTTAAGAATACTATATAGATACAGCAATCAATCCAAAGCCTCACCTTTCGAAACGTTTCTCTGCAAAGCTTCCAGACAGGCTGTCTGCTTTTCGAGGAGACGGCTCTGCCTCTCCAGCACCTCAATCAATGATCGACCGAGCGAGGACCCAAGCAGGCTTTCCGCATCGTCTTCAGAGGACGAAGACATGGAAGCTACTGTGAGACAGGATGAGAACCCCGCTGGTGGCTGCACTAGTTCGCAACATAAAATAGCTGTGGCTGCGCTTATAGGGTCCGCTCACAGTTTCATGTTCGATAACAATCAGCCCTTGCCTACTACTGTCACCATTTGAGGCTCGTCAGGTTTATAAGTTGCGTAACTGGCTGGCCATAGGGTATACTCTGTTGAGTGTCTGAATCGTGTTCACATTAAACGTCGACGAAGAAAGTCCTGCTGAGATTGAGCGCCGGGATTTAAATTCCGACGATTTCGCGATTATAATTAGGGTACATGTGTGCCTCTCTTGAGCGTTACGAATACAAGGAAAGATTACTCCAGGGATTCTAACTGAATTGGACTTGCTTCGCAAATTGCTATCAAAAAACTAGCTTCAATCTCGTTTTGGATCCTCCAGATCAGGCTGTTCAGTACGTTCTGAAAACCATGGCCAGCGTCGAATGGCCACTCGTTTCGAAGGTGAAGCATTATTGACTTCTGCAATGGAGAGAGGTGCTGGAGCTACTACCACTGCCACATCCGTCCCACCGACAATCACCTCCTCCAATTTGACGGCCGGCAGATCTGCAACACAATCATTAAAGGACAAGCCATGAGGAAGTAAACAGAACAGACCATTAATCGTCGAGAGATACTCCCGAGCACGTTCCCGAGTGATATCGTCGGTAGAACCCTGTCGATGTCCAGAAATCCCCGCTAATTTGGCATCCAACCAATCCTGGTGTGCGCACAAATGAAGAAAGATGGAGAGGGACCTCTTGTCAGAGATCCGGTCAACGTCACAGTACTCAATCCACTCCATCAGTGTATGGCTGTACCGTTCCCACTGATTAGGATGCGCATCTTGACACGCGAGCTCGAGGATTCTGGACAGGTCAAGATCCACTGGAGCCGGTGTGTGAGAAACCGAGGGATAGATAAAATGGAGAAATTCAATGATGTGTTGATAATCTCCCAGCTTTCCTAGATGCCGCACGTGGGAAAGAAACTGAGAAACGGCCTGGAGGGCGGCGGGCTCAATTCCTTTGATCAAGTCAGGGGCGACATTCAAACCAGTCCACTCGAAGTAAGGCTGCGCGAGGATGGCTCGCAGAATGCGGAAACGTAGAAAGTCAGGGAGAGACTGGTCACCCGATGAGATTCGGGACGCGAATGATTCCAGAGCTATACGCAAGATCTCGCGACGTTCGCCCACCACCGTATCCGTGTCAAACGAGCATAAGACTCCAACAACGGCATCCTGATAAACGTGCTCGCCTGTTTCAGCGAGGTCTTCGTTGTCTTTAAAGAGGGATGTCACACCAACAAGGGCCTTGAAGAGTGTTTGCTCGTGCTCAGTGCTCAGCCTATAAACTTCGTTGTAGAGGTCATAGACGAGAGACCAAAGGATATCAATCCTGTTGGCGACGAAAGGGGCTACGTTGGCAGTGACCTTGTGATAATGCAACCAGCCGATGAAATTCGGCAAGAAACTGGCGATAGTGATTTTGGCGCGAAATGACGTGTCAGTCGCCAACATCCTGGATATGGCGCCGATCCAGTTCACAAGAGAGAACGCTGGGGTCCAAGTCCTTCCCCAGTTACTATCCAAGAAAGTGGACGAAGCGCCGTCGAGGAAAGCAGGTTCCGTCGTATTGGTGACGAGTTGGCAACCTCGCTGTAACGCTTCGTCACGCGCATGAATGGCTTCCGGGGCGTCCCTTTCCTGTTCTGTCCCAAGTTTCTCGAAGATGGCATATTTGTCGTTGCCTTTCCTCCAGGGTGCGATCAGCCTACGAATCGCTCTGGTGAATGGAGTCCCGAACGGAGATTCGGCATGCAGGACAGCGTGTAATATGGTGAGCCCGATTATCCCGACGACAAAGAATGACAGGAAGGTGCCCAAAGCGCTCGTGAAAGCGAGGACAGGGGCCCATGCACTGAAGGAGTGTGCAACTGTCCACAACTGGTATAAGAAGCCGGTGATGAAGCAGGCAATGGATGCGAAGAGTGAGCTGTGGAGCGAATTGATGAGAGGCTCAAGCCATTTTCTCGCCATGGCTTTCCTATCTTCATGTCTCATGGTTCGTTCGAGGAAAGACTGTCCCGTGGGGGTTTTGTTCAGACTTCTTGCCCATTGGCGGCCGAGAATGCAGACTACGGCGTTCAACAACTATGCGAAAGAGTCGGAAGATGTTTCAGAGAAATTGGAGGGCACTAACGCTGATCACAAGGGCAAGGTAGAAGAACAGGCAAACGACTTGAGCGGAATTGGAAGGGACGGGCGGTTTCGAAGAAGAGTCGGACGCGGTACCATTCTGAAGGTTGATATGGATGACGATGTTGCTAGCGTTGGATACATTGATAGTCGGAGATGTGTTGCCAGAGGCGGAGGCTGTCAATGCTTGCGTGGCCGGAACCACAAAGGCAGTCACTACCGTCAAGAATAGGGCAATCTGGCAACGATTAGAAATTGGTCAGTGATGGTCTCAGGCTTGCAAAATGACATACGAAGATCAACGTGGCATCCATCCCGTCCATCCATTCCTCTGTCAACTCTTTAGTTTTCCCAGTCGCCGTTTTGAACAGTGAAGCCCAGGTCGGCTCGTGCGTCCAGTTCGCCCTAGTGAATGGTTGTTCGCCTATGAATTCAACGTTAGACGTCTAAGTTATCATGACAGCGATTGGGACGTCACCTTTCAAAGCCTCCTTCTGCAGAGTTTCAGTATGAGCAGCTTGCTTTTCCGCCAAAGCCAGTAGCTTTTGAAATAATGGAGATTCAAACATGTCCACATATTCGTCGTCCGCTTGTGAGGAGTCTTCAGCGTCTTCAGGATGAGGCGACATATCGGTGTGAGGGTAGTGTCCCAACACTAGAAGGTACGAGGGTAGGTGAGGTCGACATGCTTTATTATGCTGTTTTCTTGACCGTTACGACTCCGTTACGCTGCACAGCCATAGACACTCTGGACTTTGAAATCCCGCTCGGCGATCTCGGTCCACGGCCTCTCCATCACTTTCCTTCGAGGATATCAAGAATAAAAACTCTCAGAAATTGCATTTAGCTCATGCTGAAATTTTTATCAGATTCCTCCGATTCGCAACTCTTTCCGTGCGTCCACATCTCATCCTGGCGCCATGTGGGCTATCTCGTCTCTTGAATGTTGATTCTGTATTTTTAATGACGATGCCTATCGGGAGGGCTGCCCACTATCAACAGTATCATTTAAGGAGCTAAAAACACTGGGAAAATCATTTTGTGGACTATTGATATGCTTTATCTCCATCATACAGATCTCCGGCGCCATTCCCAAGGAATCCCAACGGATCAACACTCATAATACGAAATCTGCCTGTAGCTCTGCGATTCACATTCGACAAAACAAATATCATACCCTCTATTGTGAAATTTCAAGCTCTTCCGACTGTGAACTCTACCTTCTCCTACTCACGCTCCTGCTCTTTCGGAAGCATTTCTCGTGAGTTCGAGAAACCGAGATGAATTGGGTGTAGGATGTACCGGGGCTTGGAGAATCGCGAAAATCATAAATCAATATCGTCGGTGCTCCCTCCAGGTCAGAGCATCCGCCTCTTTTGGGTCACACCCTCGATTCACTGGCACTTCGGGGTCCCATTCATAAGCGCAGTATCTCTTCGAGCGCCTGCCAATGAAGTTTTCATAATTCAAATGTGCCTCTTCTAGGGCTGGGTCGGGGCATTTTTTCTCATCTGCATCTGGATCCCTTCCTGAGACCTATGCGATATTGGGTATGTTGAACAGTACTATGTTCGCGCCTCGAACCTGGACCTCTGAGGTCATCGTCTATCCTTATTCAAGATGCATCATCCCTCGATCTTTTCTTACCGCCCCTTCTAAGAACGTGTTACGATTTTATGAAAGTACTACGCCGGCACGTTATTAAACCCTGGTCTTCTAGTAAAGCAGGTAAATCTCACTCCTATCATCCTACCGTCCATTCGTAACTTCATTGCCGACTTCGTCAGCTTGCGGGCACCTAAGAAGATGCCGGATAGCAACTGGTTGCTTTCAATTCCCACCAGGCCCACACCCTTTCTCAACTTTGAATTGTTTGCTTGTTTGTTGATCAATACAGACCCCGTGCTACTTCCCTTCCCCTTATCCGACTTCCATGCCGAGCTTCAAGGCATGCCTGAGAGGCGCATGCTGTGTGAGGCTGTATTGGTTCTCGAGAGCGCCAATGCAATTCACGGGCTCTTGAAAAAAGACCGGATTTTTCAGAACCCTGAACGTGACGCGAGTACGAAGGCCATTGGACGATGAGGAATTGATCCGACAAAGAGCGTGAGTTTTGCGAAGCTGCTGCCGAACACGTTGTCGGTGGCATTGGACTGGTGTGGGATGCGGAATCTGAGCTGCTCTGTGGCGGCGCTCTACAAAGGCCGGGCCAGAAAGTGAGTATAAGAAGGCGATTTCGATGATCAGTTTCGAACATCAGAAAACATCCTGATCTCAGCTTCAACAATGACTGAACCGTCTGATTTTACCATTCCGGAAGCGACGTTAACGAACTATGTCATCACTGGTATCCAGGAGGGTCGTGGGCCGCTTCCTGATCAAAAACCTCTTCGCCAAGAGATAAACGCCTGGGCCACTAATCCAGAGAATGTCGACCAAGTTAATCTTTTCCTTCTGGCTTTGGCTCGATTTCAAGCGATCCCGTACGACGAAAAACTCTCTTACTTCCAAATTGCCGGTAACCCCGATTGCGTGACGATGTTTGATTATTCTTGCTCATGGATCTCAGGTATACATGGCTTGCCTTTCAAGCCATGGGACGAAAAGACCGAGAGTCAATCGCCGGAGACTCGGAATGGATACTGTACGCACAACAGCATTTTATTTCCCACTTGGCATCGACCCTATCTCCTTCTTTACGAAGTAAGTGTCAACTTTCGAGTTATGCAGCTTAATTGATGAGAAGAAACGTACGACAGCAAAGGCTCTACGAGATCATGGTCAAAGATATCATCCCGACACTTCCAGGCGACCGCGACAAGTTAATTGCTCAGGCCCAACAGTGGCGCCTGCCATATTGGGACTGGGCAGTCAAGAATGCCGACGTTCCAGACATTGTTCGCTCGCCTAACATACAAGTTCTGACATCGACTGGCCCCACAGTTATACCAAACCCTCTTCATGCATTCCGAGCTCCAGGAGCAATGGGAGACTATAACATAGAGGCTGTTAAAATAGATACCGGCCACAATACATTTCTTCTACCGGTGAGTATCAATGACCCAATGTCTATCCTCAACTTTGATACTGACGGTAGCCGTCATTAAATCATACATACTAGTTCGATATTGCCAAACAGACAAGCAGATATCCCCCCTATTGGCCTCCAGAACCGGAAAAACCAAAAGCTTCGACCGTGACTGCATGGACAGAAGGAATTAGACTGGACGACAATATTACCGATGCACTCCGCGGGGCAGATTGGTACAACAACCCCAAGCCCGATCCCGATGATCCCAAACCCCCCAAATATCCCAACGACATCAGCGAGGTCGTATATCGTCTATTCACTGAGAAATATTTCTCCACGTACTCTCACTTCGCATCCACCAACTACGAAAAGAACGAACAGAAGCAAAAGCGATTAGCCGATTTTCTGTCTCTTGAAGCCATTCATAAGTGCGCACAAGTGCACTGTATTCAGTGTACCTATGTGACTAAAAATTGGTTCGATCATTAGCAACCTTCACCTGTGGCTAGGGGGTGGTGGGCCCAGGGACAAATCCGAGAGTGGCCCAGGACATATGAGCATCGTTCCAGTGGCCGCGTTTGATCCTATTTTCTGGCTTCATCATAAGTAAGTTTTTGTTTTTGATCTGAATACCTCTTTGATTGCCTCAATTTCTTGTGCATCAGCAACATCGACCGATTGTTTGCAATCTGGCAAACATTAAATCCGACGGCATGGTTCTCCGATTCCTCCGAGCAGCTGGAAGATCCCGAGGGCAATTGGTCCACTGCTCCTCATACTATTCCTACACCAAAATCAGCCTTGGCTCCTTTCCATGATGGCCAGGGCAGCTATTTTGACTCAGACAAGGTTCGCGATTGGTTGAAATACGGGTATTCATATCCAGAACTACAGCCATGGCGGTTCTATGTCAATGGTGTTTTCGACGAGCAAGAATACAGAAAGCACGTTTTGGAAGAAGTTAAGATCTTGTACGGCGGCCACATTGTGGAAACCTTTACCAGCGCCTTTGGGGGTGAGAAACATGAAGACTATATTGTTAATGTTGAATACCCAAGGTGGGTGCTTACTTGTCCTTCTGACACTCGAAATGTACCGATTTTTTGAACGACAGATTTGCACTCAATGGCGAACCGTTTGTGATCCATATTTTCATTGGCAAAAGCAAAGTTGGTCAAGTTTCGAACTTCTCGTCGCCTTTGGCGTCCACGGCATGCCCGAATTGTGAGGTACAGCAGCATAATCGTGTCCTTTCCACTGGCCAAGTTCCGATCTCCCATGCATTGTTCCATCAACTTACGGATGGCGGTACGAAGTCCTGGGCAGCCGGTCCCGGAGGACGGCTCAACTTTGGTAAAGATGTCATCAAAAGACACTTGAGGCCTGACTTGTACGGCGGTAGTCCGCATACTGACCGACCGAAAGAAGGTTTGCACTGGAAGGTCACAAATGTAGGTGATTAGATCTGCTAGAAAGCAAGGAAGCACTAACGTGTTTCGGCGCCATTTTAGCTTTATGGAGAAGAAATTTCACGTGAGATCATCCCGTCCGTTAAAGTTTCACTCGCACAGGGAATGGCGCAACATTTTCGAGGAAAGGGGGTTATTTCTAGCTACGGAGAATATACCCTTTGGGATGAGATTACGGAGGGACTCTGATCCTCTGCTTGGAAGCTCGATTCTCTCGCAGTACCATTAACATAGTGCTGCGTGCTATCTCAGCCGTTTTGTTGAAATCATTGATTGTTGACATGTTCTGAAAAGTCCTATGTATTCGTCTTTACTCTCTGCTGTGTGACAGCCAGCGTGAGAATTTTTTATCCATGACATGGATGGCATGTATCCCTGTTGCAGAGTCCGAGTTCAAGAGTCGAAGTACCTGATTCTTCTACAACTGAGACCACCCGTGGTCCTCCAGAGCTAAAATTCCTGCTAAAAATCGTCTGTTGAGTACCGGTGGGCGCCTATCGCGTCAGGTGTGCTTTTATCTCGGAGCTCCCTTCTCAAGTAGGTGCCGAAGTCCCGATTGCTTCCGCGGTCAACATCGCGATATCCCGAACCGTGATTTCCCAAGTTGTTTCCTCAAATCACGAAGTAAGAAAGCGACTCTTCCATTCACTACTATATTAATCGCTGACGATCGCTTTCTCCCTTCACCACTTCCATTACAGCTCAGAGCCTCAGCCATGATGAATGAACATTCAAGCACAGTAAGGTCATCGATGATTACATCTACCAGACAAAGGGCCGACCTTCCATTATTTGTCTGCTGAGAAAGGAAAGCTCATGATGTTTTGACCTATCTTTAGTATTCACGCCGACTGTCTACAACCCCCAGACCTCCGGCCGAATCAGTGGAAGGCTTGTCCATGAATTCTCTTCGTGCTTTGAAAGGAAACGACGCGAGCACACCCACCTGAAGTCTTTTGCTTCGCCCATACCCAGAAATTCGGTTTGCAAGCTCAGTGGTGGATGCATGCGCGTCTTGTCATTGTGCTTAAATGGAGATCGCCGCCGCAGTAGCCCCGTCGGCTATTTTTTGATGTGACTGTGACTGACACGAGGCGAATTGTCGAGACCACTCTTTTTGCTTTGTCTTGTCAACACGTTTTCCAAGGTGCCATCCTCTTTTTCATAGTACGGTTTGATGTGAAATCTTGAGAAGGGGCGACTGAAGGTCACATAACGTCCGTGAATCGGACCTCAGGTTGGCGGGTATCGTCATTAGATAGAAGTGATCGATCTTGACAAAGGGCAAGACAAAGGGAGAAGAATCGTCGGCGAGAGGATAAGGCGATTGATTGCGTCTTGCTATGAGTCTCTGGGAAGAGAAGACGAGGGAGAAAACGCTGGAGGCGGACGTGGAGCATTAATTCAAGATCGATAAGGATCGCCCCCAGCGAAAAAGAGAAAACGAGTGCATCAAGACGTCCAAAGACCCAAAGAACACGATGCTAAGCTGAGAAAAATTGTCAGAAAGCCCTAGACTGTCAAAAGAGAGCCTACAGCCTTGAAAAGTAGGCATGGGCGTCGCTCGGCCGTTTTTTGGGGCTTTGTCCATGTTTGTGCCTTGATACGCCTATATAAGAGCGGACGTGGCGACGCCCCTCCTTCTTCGGTACCACCATCAGCAACTCGTTGTCGACACATCGTTAAACAACTACTCACCTTCGTCAATGCCTCACATCACTTCCATTGGACTGTCATCATGGGTGCCAAAGCCAATCAAGATAGGCAACATTTCGACTGCTATGTCGGCCCTCTCTGATAAGCACCGACCCAGAGGTAAGGCAGAATAGTCCACGACATTCGACCACAAGCTGACGATTATGTCTGATCTCCAGCCCGGTTCGGAAAACCGTGCACTGAGCGGCCCACTAGGGCCCAGACCATCATCGTCGAGGACAGTGAGATGTCCTCCGACGTTGAGGACGACGAGTCCTCCTGCTCCTCTTCCAGCTCGCGGGAGTCCACTCCCGAGCCTGCCTCGCCTCCTCCCTCCATCCCTACCTTGGTCACCACCTCCCCCGTCTCGGCCCCCACCCCTGTCGCTGTCGATGTCCCCGCGCCCACTCCCGCCCCCGTCGCCACCTCCATCGTCACTCCCATCGCCCCCGTCACCTCGTCATCTCCTTCGTCGAGCTCCTACCTTCCATCCAAGGCGAAGAGCGCATCGTTCACGGAAAAGGTCCTTCAGCCCATCTGGAATGCAGCGCAGCGGGAACGTCTGGCCAATATGAGCCACCCCCTTGTAGCCCATCTCCCAGTGAAGTTCCGGCACGCTTGCATGAAGCGCATCAAGGAGGACGCTGCCCGCAAGGGCTTAGAAGTGTCGGCGACCAAGGCCTTTGTCAAGGCCAGCGCTGATGCGTTGGTCAAAGTCATGGCTGGGCTCACTATTCAAAACGTCGATGAGATCGACGCATTGACAGCCGGCTTTAACGCCCTTGACCTGGCTATCCGCCGAGCATATGTTCGAGACAATGACATCGCTGATGCGATGGGACGCCTCTGCATCAACGTGGACATCGGGAGTCCAGTCGTCAGCACTGACGATGATAGCGGATGTGAGGGCGAGACGGAGTCTTCCCCACGGAAGCGGAAAGCGAGCCGTCGCGGCGACGACGACAACGACGACGAAGGTCGTCGCTCTTCCAAAAAGGCCAAGGCACCAGCTACTCGCCGCGACTAGCTCCTCTCTCCCTGATCATCGTCGCTGCATCGTCATCTCCTCTTCCAGTCCCATACCCTCCTCTTCTCTCTCTCTCTGTGTTTTCTTTCTTCTCTGTTTTCTATTCTCTCTTCTCTCTCCTCTCCTCTGCTCTCGTCTCATCTCTCAACTCTCTTACCCCTCCTGTACTTTTACTTCCCCTGATCATAGGATCGTGGCTAGTTTCCTTTTATCTGCTCTCTTGGCTCGTGCGTTTGTCGTCTGCTTCTCGTGTATTTTCTCGCTCTGCGTTTGTCGTCTGCTTCTCTTGTAAAAATGCATTAATTTGCGCGGGCTACTTCACGAGTGAATTTGAACACGTGTGATCATCATCATTGTCAAGCCCATGGAATGCCATGGAATGTCGTCGACGACGGCGTCGGAGTTGGTTTTTTCGTGGTCGATGTCCGTCGCGTCGTTCTTCCTTGCGACGACGACCGCGACGACGACGCTACGTGGCTTTGTTCTTCTGGACTTTGAAATTCCAAGATACTAAAGGAGTCAATCCATCAGCTGACGCGTCTTCGTCGATGGAATGATTGCTTACAGATACCAAAAGCTCGCGTCCTACGCGTACCGTGCCACATCGACGCCGGAGCAACCTTCAATTATGCCAAACGACACGTAGCCTCGCACAAGGAGTTGGGGCTGGATATTCCTGACTGAAAGATATGGATTGGTTGGGGCGTCCATCTCGCACTGCAATTGCAGAAGTGAGTACCTTCGTCGATGATTCCCTCGCGTTTTCTGTGGCTCAAGTGTCATCCCAGAGCTTCTGCGAAACCATGAATCGCCGGAACATATGTCTGTGCGTCGGTGCCACGCATCAGAACCATCGCGATGGCCCTTGATCTCGCCGAAGCCTCCGTCAACGGCTAGACCACTGTCGACGAACAACCCCCAACTCTGTCCGTAACACTTGCCTTGCTCAATTATCCGGCGTCGAACACGAAGATGACGATTTTCCTCCTCGTCATGTCAGTCTTTGTCGCCCTCCCATATATAGCAGCAAGGCACGAAGATCGAGACGAGTGAATGGGCCTAAAAGCGAGTCGGGGCGATTATGAGGAGAGCAGTGAGGCTCCGTCGTTCTGAAGACCAAGATGTTGATATCGACCCTCCGCCTGCAGGACTCGCGCCTAAGATTTTCTTCGGTGAGCAAAGCCCATACCACGTCTCGAGAGGATGGCCGACACAGCGTCTTCCAGGACCGGATTCGGTGACAGAGGATGTCAGAAAATGCAGCGAAAAGGACCCCAGACATGGATGAGTGTTCCAACGCTGCTCACCCCCAACACCTCGCAATAAGCATCGGCAGGCACTTAAGTCGAGGTGCAAGCGAACTGGCAGCAAGCTGGTATATCCACAGGCTCGATGAATCCGAGAGAAAGAAGCTCAGACATCAAATGAGCATCCCAATTCCTTCTACATTCACCTCCTGTCAATAAATGTCGGACAGGCCGTTCAAATTCGGTCGCGGGAGCTTAGGTCGAAGTGCTGAATCTGCTATATCCGTAGACTCTGCGGACTATCCAAGAGCAAGAAGCTCAGAGTTCAGATTAGTGTTCCAATGCCTTTGACCATCGCCAGTTCTTAACCAACATCGGGCAGGCCGTCGAACTTCGTTGATGGGCGCTTAAGTTGATGTGCAAGCGAACGGGAGGAATTCTGGAATCTGAAAGCCAGTGAAAAGCTCGGCGGACGTTCTGAAACCCCTGCTCGCGGGCTTGAATGATCTTCCTGCGCCACGAGCCGGAGTAACGGTGTTCCTCTCAACTCGGGATATATTTAGGGACGATCTCATCGATCAGGCGACCAGCCGTCTGTTTGCAGATCGAATGGACCATCGGGCATCGTATAGGGCTCTCAGGTATGTCATGCGTATTGATGATACGCAGAGCTATCATTGAGTTTGTTAGATGGCATATTAATTTCCTGCTTAATCGCGGGCGCATGTGCTTACCTAATCACGCCACGTAATCACCATCCCAACACTCGATGCCCTCAGCGTCGAGCGACGAAGGTGGTCATTCAGCCGTTAAGACGCTGTGAGTCGAGTTCCAGTTCGAGCGTATCGTCATTATGCTGACTCGTGCATCCCTTTCAATCCGAACGCCCATATATAGGACTCCAAGCCAATGAGCGAATAAACGCTCTGGGAGTGCTGGTAAGTAAGAAAAGATTGTGCACGATTTTTGGTAGATCGATGGGGTCTTCCGGGGGTCGCAAGTCCTCTTTTGAGCCGTCCCGGAGGGGTGACATTTGGACGAGGTATTCTCCTCTTGCGATTGCCGTGGTAAATCCGGATACTGTAGTGGCGCACCACGACACAGATGTGTGCGGCGACCTCTTGAACAAGCCTCATATCTCAGTTTCCGGTAACAAATAACTTCAGGTGCTGTTCAGATAGTTGAGTAAGAATGGTGAGTCTTCTACGAATCAGCGTCTTTGGGGATATGACTTACTGATGCGAATTTTCGATTTCTGTCCACGATTAGGGGCGCCGGACAATTTTGAAATGCAGTAGGTGGATCTCTAAGACATTATGTCCAACTTCGTCGCAATCGAACGGCTGGAAGAGTCGTAATAACGATTTGAATGGATCGAAGGTCTAGTCGCAATTCGTGCACTGAACTCTTCGAAAGACGTTATGATAGCGTCGGAGCGCATGCATAGAGACTACATCATCACAGAACAAGGATCTGTTGGTTCCGAAATGCCATCGGTAATGGGTATGAGCTTTGTGGCGATGCCGAGATTGAGAGGGTCGAAGCGTTGCAGTGTGCCCGATAGCACAAGATATCGACGGCGGTAATTTTCATAACTCATCTAGAGTCAAACCAAGCTACTTTCAAAGGTCAATAAGTGCTCTTTCAGTCGGTAACATGGGCCACGTTTCATCCACGAATTCGCAATCGTCAAAATACTCACAATTCTCACTCTCCTCCTATCCGGTTCGGCAAAGTAGCTCGATTAGCTGTTAATTCGTAATATACCACATTGTTAGGATGCATTCGATTCTAGAGATGAATAGTGTGAACATGTCTTGATCAAAGCAGCGGACGGGAGGCGAGCGGCGTGCCAGATTTTGGGGGTGTCTTTTCGTAGTCCGCTAGGTGCACCATCACTCGTTCCACTCATGGTCATACGACCGTACACTACTTTCGCTTCGGTCACTTGTGCGCTACGACCTTCTACTGCATACGAAATTATGGTCTCGCTTCAAGGATCAATTTCCGGACTGACTGGCTTTTTATCGTGCTCGAAACTCCCCTGAAAACTAATTTGCTGAGCTGGAAATCGATAAGCGAGAGTGAAGCGAGAGTGAAGCGAGATAGGGGGTGGTGTTGCGGTGGTGGTTGTGCTATGACCTCCAGCAAGTTGAGTACGTTATATCCAACCTTCGTCTAACCAAACGGTTCACAGTGTTAAGAAAAACACTATTCAACACTATGAAGCGGAAATGAACCACCGCGCAATTTTTCCAGGACTGGTGCCGCTTGGACACTCGATTCAGCACTCCCAGGCTTACTCCTGGTGTGGTCTTTGAGACTGTTGCCTTATGTCTCAAGCTATTCCAAATGTCCAGGTGCGCATCTTTCTGTTATCTGGTGAAAACTTTGCTCTATGAGACTGTCCATTTCAACCGTACCACCCAAAGCCACAATCATGAGCCGAGGTGCTACCGAGCTCTCCAAGCTTCACATCTTCTGCACCTGTCTATGCAACTTCTTTAGGGCAAGTCATAATAACGTGCGTTCAAACGATGCTGTGCCGTAATCCCGACCATCCCTGGGAGCATTATTCGATACTGTCAACTACAATTCCACCATACTAAAACCGTCTGTTTCTCGAGACAATCGGAACATCACTATCACACCAACATACGTGCGATGTGCATGCCTGTTTGTTGCCACCACTCGCATTTGACACTCGCATTTGCCTGAGTTACCAACGTTCCTCTTGGACGGCAAATGAATTTCACTTTGCGTGAACAACCTGCCAGTGCTGCATTATTTGAGCTAAATCACCGCTCCCTATTGTTCCGTGCAACTTCTCCAACGCCAACTCTATCACCGCTCATCCGATTGTGACGACTCTGGCCCTCCTGCTCTTGCCCTGATAAAAGTCCCGCGAAGGTCTGACCTCGAATTTCGATTCTTTGACTGCAACCGGAAATAACCAAATCGAGCCTGGAGACGCACGCTCGACGAATGCCAATCTCATTGTCAAACTGCCCGACTCTCGCATATGGCTTTCCTTCTGGTCGGTCTGTCAACTCGAATACTTGACGTTCAATATCTGCTTCGTCCTCTCCACCAAAACCCTCATGGGAAAATAGACCTTCAATTAACGATTTGACCTCATGACCTGCTTCTTACCATCTTCCAGCATGTTCTCTCTTCATGACCTGTGCTCGTACATGTACTCCGGAGCTGGACATGGCTGACTCACTGACTTGCACCAATTGGAAGTTCAATCTCATCTCCTTTGGCTATATCGACGTACCTCATGCTACCTTCCCTCTCCGTTTCTTTCTCATTCTCGGAGCTTCGGGATTTACTACTCCGAGTCCATAGTGCTTATTCAGATTGAAGTCTAGTAGCATATGTATACGTAGCAACTCGGAGAATAGCAATTTCATTAATACATATCCGAATCTCGACTACATACTCATCTCATCTCCTAAGCTAATATCCAATACGACATCAACATCATTACCATGATCATTACAGCAGTAGTGCTAATAGGAATGACATCCGAAGTGATCCGATAACGATCTCATCTCCTCTGTAGGAATAGCACGATAGTGACGTATCTCTGACCTTACTCATTCTCCACAACGTCGCCGTCGACTGAGCTCATACCTTCATTGCACTCCAATACTCCCACCACCTGCTCCCACCATTGACAGGACTTGCCGCTTTCCCATCTCCAATTCTCATCAACCAAACGGTCACCGGCGAGCGACCACGAGCTCTCTCAGCGGAAGCAAAATTAGCAAAATTATCAAATCAAATCACCAAATCATAATTTCATAAGCACAAGCTCCCAGGACCGACCCTCGTCATTTTCTTCGACTCACTCGACGCGACGCGTCTTGCACCTAATCAGATACGGCATCGACACCAAGATCAATTGTGAGAATAGAAGGATAGGATGAGCGATTCGACGAGTTTGAAGAGACAATTGAAGATCAAGACGGGCGTCGTGTCGAGGTACATCCATCCATTTCTTTATTCCAAGACCTTGCTGATTATTTTGCTCTTCCATCCATGACTCGCTCCAACGCCCGATTATCTACTACGACGATTCACTACCGCGACTGACGATTGACTCTGATTTGATGTCGATGCGAAGACTCATGCGCGAACATCAAATGTATCGCACAGAAACTGAAGACCTCAAACGAAGAACGGACAAACTGGTAGCAGAAGCAGGCGACGAATGGCATATCAAAAATAGCGTACGTCCCTATCCTCACTTGCTCTCACTTCATCCACATCTCGTTCGTTCGCATGTCTTTTATCTGCAAGCGAGGGAGTTGATGCATCGCTGCGATCTGCGAGTACGATGACTCGCTTCCGGATATTGAGTGCATTTACTTAATGCATATATGCTATGTCTATATGCATCCACGTACTCTCCTCTACTCTCCTATCTAATCCATCCCTTCGTTCCCCTCCTCCCTTTCCCGACCTTGACGTTAACGCTAAACTGACTCCATCGCATCGCGTAGCGCAACATGGTCGAAGAATCCAAAAAGATGATCGTGGACACACAAGAAAGACTCGGAAGCGCAGTTGCCGATCTTCGTGAACTCTACGTCCGTCCCTTCCCTTCCCTCTTTTCTTCGCTTAGGTGTGAGACTGACTGGAGTCATAATGGTGGTGTTGGTGCGTTTAGGTGTCGTTACGATCGGATAGCAGCGATGGGATCAATGAGAGTGATGAGCTCAGACAGGCTGAGGGTGTTCTTGAGTTGGCGAGTACCTGATCCGGATCTGCTCCGCAGGAGAAGAGAAGATAGGAGGGAGGGAGGGACTACTACTGGTAGCAGCGATTGGGCCATGGGTTGTGGGTTCAGGTTGTGGTTATGAGACGGTGGTGGTACGGGTACTGAGGCCAGTACCGGATCAGGCCTGGGGCAAGGGGTACAATACCGGTGGCACCAGGGTGCTATAGACTGATGGTGCCATGAACGCATGGCATACACGAGGATCACGGAGGGTGAATACAGTCCGGTAGCACCTGCTATGCTGAATAGACGATCCACTAGTATTGCATTTTGCTTAATTTTGGTGCATTTTGCTCTTCTTTTCGATCAAAGCTTCGTAGATACTCTTCCACGCATCTCTTTCAACTCTGCATTCCTGGAATCCCTGTGCGATGCTAGCGTCGCTTCCGGACGTTCGATCGTCCTGATGACTCGTCGAGCTCGGATTTGGCGGATGTGGTTGAGGTTCTTCGTCCGCGCTAAACGCCTCGGGAAGGCCTACGCCAAAGCTGGGGGGCACAAATCCCAAGGGGGGAGCATTGATAGTAGATGGGGCAATTCTTGCTTTTCGGATATGGGCAATGGCTGTGCGGATGTTACCATGGATCGCCTGTGTGAAATACGAGGTTGCGAGTGAGTCAATCGATCAGTATCAGCGAGCAGCGAAGACAATAGGCGAGCCACGGCAACGGCAACGGGCGCTGAGGGGGGAAGCAAGCTGGGGTGCTTAGATGATGTGATGTGCTCATGGACGCATTGGCCCATTGAGGCAGGTGCGGCGAGAAGGTAATGACTCACTCACGTCGAGGCGTTCGAAATATTCGGAAACTTCGAGTACGAACTGTTCTGAGCGTTCTTCGCCGGGGGGTAGAGCAGCTGAGGGGGAGTCTGTTTGGGGCAGGGTGAGCAGGGCAAGACTGCTGGATGCGAGGCCGAGGAGACGGGCGATGTCCTGGATACAAAGCGATGAGCGTTGATTGGTAATATATTTGAAATAGATACCGTGTCGACGGCAGAGAGAGCGTGTATTTGTCGAGCAGCAGCAGATGCGTCCATCTCGGAGTGCTATAGTGCTGCTATACGCTTCCAGCAAGAGCAAGAGCGTTGCGCTGCGGATGACTGTGCTCGGGCTGACGTAATCCCTGATAACGCCGGAGCCGAGTCGATGCCGGCTGGATGAGTTATAGCCCGTCTCGTCTGAGCGATCAGCCATTTCCTTTCTCTTGCTCCAACCACGACCACGACCGCCATGAACGCAGACCGCATCCGACGCACCCGTCTCGACGCTGCCCAGCTCGACCTCCTCGAGCACTCCTTCGCCCACGACCCCATGCCCTCCATTGACCACCGCAATGCACTCGCGGACCAACTCGGACTGTGCGTTATTCTCTCTATTTTGCCTTGTCTGCTCGCTCATTTCCATTTTTATTATGCAGCGACACAAAGAAGGTCTCATCGTGGTTCCAGAACCGTCGTCAGAAGATAAAGCATTCCGCTTCCGATATAAATGCCACCCAGTCATCGACAACAAAGCAACTCGACGCCCCTCTGCCACACCCAGCCCCTGCCTCATTATTATCCGGCACCGACGACCACGACAACAACAACAATATAATCATTCCTTCTAGCAACTTATCAATAGCAAATAATAATTCAATTTCCGCATCCCGTGCCACTCCGTCTCTCTCCGGCTATATCTACCACCGTCCAAGTCATCCACTCAGCCCACCAACTTCACCGCAAACCACCACCATCTCTCCACAGCATCGGCAGCTACAGTTAAAGCTCGAACACCAAGAGCCAGACTACTACCACGATCAAATGCCCTCATCACCAGCAGCATCCTCAAAGACGTATTCCCCCCCTCCTCCATCTGAGGCGTCGTCCAATGCCACTCACGCCCACCACTCTCCAAACATGAAAGCGCCCCATCAGCGCACATCGACTCGTGCACGATCTGCACGACAGGCATCATCATCTGCCCTTCCACCCTCTGCCACTCCTATCCCCTCATCACTCCACAATCATCAGCGCGATCCCGATGCGAAACTCACTCGTGTCAGACTTCAGCCTTATCAGCTCGAAGTACTCAAGAGGTATTATGCTCATGATACGAATCCGAGTATGGAGAAGAGGATGGAGATTGGTGTCGAGGTCGATATGCATGTTAGTCGGGTGACGAATTGGTTTAGGAATCTTAGGCAGGCGGAGAAGACGAAGAAGAAGTCGACGTCGGGCGCAGGGGCGAGGAAGAGTGAGGCTATGGACGACGACGAGGCTGACGACGCCTCTTCGGCTTCTCAGTCTGTTCCACCTACGACTGCGCCTTCGCACTTTACCAAAGGCCGTCTCACCAGGAACTCGCAGGCCGCGCATGACGACGCCCACGTCTGGGAATCTTTGTCTCCTTATCAGAAACCTTCCGTTCCGTCTCCATCTATCGAAGTCGAAGAGGATATGGATATAGACGATAATGACGATGAGGATGAAGATGACGAACTAGCTACTCCGGAGCCTACTACCCCTCCTCAACATCCTCATTCCCACCAGTCTCATTCTCACACTAACGCTCACACCCTCCCCTCACTATCGAACCTCATCCACGCCATCGACCAACACCCGACTCTCCCTCCCCTTCATTCGATACCAGGCTACGCACGCCCTCACCCCCTGGTCCAAGTCACATCGCCTTCCCCTCTCTCACATTCCCTTCCTCACGCTCGCGCTGCCGAATCCGCAGTCAGTGTCCGATCACCTGATTACTTCGCAGCATCAGGAGGAATAAATCATCACGATCATGACTCGGTTTCGGCGGAGGACTCCTATGCGGACTTTAACAAGGAAGATAAAGAGGGTGCACTGCTCTTACTCCACTTTGCCGGTATTCGAATCATGCCCAATTCCGTTCATCGCGATTCTCATGTCCACGAACATCATGGACATCATCATCATCATCGGGAGACGGGTCGATTGGTCGATGCGCTCTAATGACTCGACTCGACTCGATTCGTCGAGACGAGACTTATGTTATGTTATGTTCTTTTACTCTTACGGGATCTGGTTGAGCTTTATCTGTGTGAGTCACGCACCTTCCTCCGTCGTCGTTGGTGCAGAGATTGACCTCAATTCGATTTCGGCGATAGATATCTAACAATCTGTCTGTTCACCGTCATCGATCCTCGCATCAAGCTGTACAACCCACCATCCAATCCCATCCCCTTCCCATTCCCATATAATTTACTCCTTATACTCATCCATTCGGACTTCTTACTTTATGCCATAGCCTTGTCTGTCTCAGTGTCTGTCAATCACGATCTCGAATCACGACCTCTTTTTACGTAGCGATAGTATTTTCCCCTTCTCCGTATATTATGCCTTTCTCTTTCTCCTTCTGTCTCAGTTACTTGTTCCAATGTCGAACCCCCCTACGTGTATCCTTGCTTTCTTCCATTTTACCTCTCGATTTGAGAATATTCTGATTATTCTCGTAGTAATAGTATAAATGCCTTGTAATCTCAAATTTCAATTCACGAACGTTCAAATTGTACCTGAGATGCGTTGTTCGACTGATTGGGAATAGTATTAGTTCTAGCATTGTGATATAGCAGATCAATCAATGTGATCATCAATGAAAGACAGACAAGGCATTTCGAAGACAAAGCAAGCTTCATGCAGTGCATCAATTGCATTTGCTAATTGTAATTAATATGGTATATGAGATCTCGATCGTCGTTGTCCCACTACCTCGATACAATAAAGTTGGAATGCTCAAATTCGTCGACGTTGTCATTGTGCCTCCTTCGAGAAGCTGAATTGTAGCATGTATTGTCTCTCACAAAGCCAGATCTGAAATGCACGGATCTTGTTCTTTCAACTTCCAAGACATTTACATTTGACGCTGACACGCCGCGCGGTAGCACATCGTACCTCAACCCTTCATGGCTTCATGCATGCATACAGCATAGCATATGGCCTCAGCCATTAGACCCATTAGCTTGGCCAATGAACCCATTCTAAGCCCTGAGAGCAGAGAATGAACGCATGCATGAACCTGAAGCACGTCCGAATGTCCCTAAATTCCCGCGCACATACTTCCATATTCATCCTCCTCTCCCCATTCTCTTTCACGATTATCCAAATCCGAATTGATCAACGCTTACAAACATATTCATCACAAAGCACTCACTCACATTCATGATCCATTGCCCTCGGCAAGGATCTAGAACCTCCTAGAACGCATACACGGCCGGCTCTTCGACTTTGGATCGTCTGGCCAAGGACGTGTTGGAGTGTTCTGGAGATGAACGGAGCGAGATTCTGCCATTCGTAAAGTGAGTATGACGTCACCAACAAAGCAGAAATGACTCCACCTGCGAAAACTCGTATCCGAATGCGCTGTATACGTATGTTTGCATGGAAGGATCTTACCCGATATAGGACATATAGGTGGGGTATTGTGCTACCGCTCGGCGGCGCGCTCATTTGGCCATTCCCATTTCATCATCTCGATTTCGATTTCCGCATCTCGGAGCCGGCCGAAAAGAAGCAAATCGTAAGCGAAGAATGACGGAGGGAAGCGCGCGGAATCGGTGATCGGTGATGAATAAGCATGTTCTAAGTTCTTTGAGCTTACGTTTTCGGCTTCTGCTAATGCGGCTGGAGGGTGCTTCTTCGGGGCCGAGGCGATCGGATGAATCGGAGTTCCGAATCGGAGATGTGTATAGCAGATGCAGGCTTTGGAATCGAGGAGCGATTTCGGGATGGTTCGAGATGGACTGGAGGATAGAATAAATTCGTGTAGAATATTCTGAAAGGTTAGCGGAATCAGTTGAAATGGTGGCTTGCGAGAGAATAATAAAATGGAGGCACATCGGTGTGCGGCTCGGGCATGACGGGATTGGTTGATTACCGGAGCGGAGCGGGTGCGAAATTCGAGTCGCCGAGACTCGGAGTAAGACGGTGTGTGTAACCGTTAGTGATACAGCATACATATCACAAAGTGAAGAGGATCTGCTATACACGTACGGCGTTTGAAGGTCCCGCAGTCTGTAATGTACAGCTTCCACACCATTGAACTCGATAGAGAGCAGGACAAATGTTCCAGAACGATCTAGAAAATTGAATGTCAGATTCCGCTGTATACACTTACCGGTGAATTTTTTTTACCTTTTTTTCCTTGGAGCATTGGTGTTAGTTGCGGATAGCAGCGGGTGTAGTATACCCGAATGTATGCTATACCTAGTCATACTGGACATGCAGCGCGGAGAACCTAGGAAGCCGAGTTGTATGACTGCGCCGAGCGATGCATATGCGACATACACCGATGCCATCGAAACTTTAGATGCCGAGCATACGCGTTCACTTTGATGTTTCCGACTCTTAAGTCTCCCTAAGTCTTGGTTACGTATAAGGAGTATGCCGATCTGCTTGACACTCCCGCTACAGTGGCGTCGACTTGGCTGAAGCGTGTTAAGAGATTTGTGTATGCGCGTGGTTGACGGCACAGTAAATGCACAGTTGCCAAGATGTGATATGTGGACTTTGACAGGCAATATACACCTGATACCAAGGCTGACGTGTCTCCGATGAGGCTACGTCTCCAGTTTCAGAATCGTACGGTGAGGAGACTGAATTGTACAGTTAACTCAGTTGGCGGATCCCTGAAAGACACTGGACCTGGACGTCACTTCGTAACATGAGAGGCGAGGGCATGAACGGTGAATCGAAGGTAACGGTATTGGTCGATAAGAGTATGAGTCGTTTGTGTTAGAAGGGATCGCGAGCACCACCGAGCTGGCGTTTGATCGGTTAGTGCCTGGGAAGCATAGACATACTAAAGAGGAACATACTTGTGCCCTCACTATCATTCAATTGTCGCAGTATATGCGCGAACTGTGACGACTTAGATAACCTTGAAGTAGTGCTCTTCGAAATGCTTGCACAACGAATATGATTTCACAATAGCGAGAGAAATGATCTCCGCTGATTGACCCCTGAGAGCCGCTGGATGCAACTTTGCAGCCTGAGAGTCGAAGGCGATGAAGTGTCACAAATTCATGCAAGGTGATGAGTGCATTAATCGGCCGATCATAGACTTCGCAGACATCTACATATCTATTGTCAGCACATGAGAAAGGCGTGGTTGGACCAAACAAGCGCCGTATTATTCTCGGGAAAGCGGAAACGCTTGAGTCGAGTTAACTCTGTTACCCGAAAGAAATTCATGATTATTTTCTAAAACCAACGATGCATGAACGAAAACTCACACGTACTTCACAAGGCTATCCACCTGTCGCGTTCTCACGGTAGTGATAGACGACACGAGTTGGAGTTATTGACAGTTGGGTAGAGTCACACTAGTAGTGAACGGTTGTTCGTACAGTAGATTAACTCTGCCCTCTAGTGGGCAGAGCGAACACTCTTATATACAGGAAAGCGTGTAAGACTACTAACTAACCGATGAACATGAGTACGAAAGTATACCTACGAAAGGAAGGGTGATCAGTAATAATGGGAACTCTCTACGGGCGAGTTCCCAGGCTACAGCGGAGGACGAATAGAAAGACTAGCATTCGTTACA
>KV428245.1:0-36621 GCA_001632355.1 Sistotremastrum suecicum HHB10207 ss-3
GAACGTGAGAATTCGGATCGGTGAACGGCTGACATCTTTTGCCAGAGGTCACCTCAGCTAGTCGCGTCGTTGTTCGCTTAATCCGTTCACATAAACAATGTATAAATAAAACATATATTCACCCGCTGTTCGCCCTCCTGTCCTCTGTCCTCTAAATTTCCCCAACTCGAATTTATAGCGACTTAAGCTGAGGTGACCTCTGGGTAGGAGAGTGGGCGAGGGTTCGAGTCGGTACGCTGGTGCAATGGCGGAGCTAATGGCGGCTGGGCGCTGAGCGCCAATCATCACTGAATCTCTGGAAATAGATTCAAACTCCGTCGCATCGCCGGAATCCCGGAGCTTGTCACGGATGCGTCTCCATCCGATTACTGTAAATACACGACCGTAACATACCGTTACGGTCGAACTTTGCAAATCTGTACGTGATTTTGGCGTAAGGTTACGTTCCATCTGCTTAGAATATGTTGAGTCTTGAATTTTCGGCAGGCCGGCTACGCCAGCCGGTATATCCGGGCCTCACAGTGTGTCAAAGTTCCTGTCCTCAGAGTTATCCAATCGATTCGAGATATTGACCTTCTCATAGTGGTCAATAGATCACAGGAATGCCAGCCCCAGTCGAAATTTGGTTTGTAGCAGTCTCATGTCGACGTAAGTAGTGGACCATAGCGGTCACAAGTTTGGCTCCGTAAATTAAATCAGAAGACCAGAATAAAATCCTAAAAAGAGAACCGAATAGATCCGTCAGAATCAAACGGAAACGAGCGAGAGTCATCGAACTAAATCGAACAATAGCTGAAGCTCCCGAAGATTTCGGAGGCGGAAGCGAGTTCCTGGAGACGACTCAGAGGAGGGCATATCAAATTATCAATAATAGGAGCGGATCTCTACTTTATCACAATTCAAGTCCACTTTTTCGCACAAATACATAAAATAGTTCAAGACATGACAGTGCAAATAAGAAAGCCTCCAGGGCTCTGATCGTACAATACTTATTCCAAGAAAACCAAGAAAACCAGACATCCAATCCAATCGTTCGGAACAATCTCCATCCTCGACTCAGACTCTGAGAGGAACAATAAGAAAATGAAATGAAATGATCCCGCTCCGTACGCGTAGCAGCCATCACACAGCCAGCTCGGAGTTCGTCTCCGAGAAAGGGGCTCCAGCCTGAGCACAAGGAGCTAAGCACTCGTCGCCGGCTGCTACGATTGGCAACGACACTTCTCTTCTCCAGATCCTCATACTCCATTCAAGGAGAGCAATGTAGAACCCGGCCGGATGAGGCGCTAAAGAGTCACTGGCACTCGAGAGCCTTGCCTCGGACGCTGATCTCTCGCCGTGAGCAAAGCCTCCTAATTGACATTGATGATACCACTTTTGGAGCGTGGTAGAGACGTAGATTATACCGAGGAAAGACGCTGCGTAGATGGCGTAGGCTACGACCAAGGAGAGAGGAGAGAGTAGGAGAAGTTAGATTTCAAGTTGGGACCGAAAGCAGGGCGGAAGAGGTACTGACTGAAACCCGGGAAATCGGCCATTGTCATTATATATGAAGTACGCCCTCGCGATCGTGTATCAATATTCTATCAATCTTTAATCCATATCAACGTCCGTGCATTAGACATGAAGAGGTTCAAGGCACTCACGACACCTGTCAAACCAACGCCGATGAATGAAGTGATAGTGATGGCGTGAAGAAAGGCGGGATGAGCGGACAAGAATATTAATTTGATCCCGCTATATATACTGTACTGTGGTAACTGCGCCATCCCGACGCTTTGTTATTGTGAGCTGCTGTGTACCATCATGTGCGTCTGCCTACACCTGTCGACGGTCCCATATTCATAAGACAATAAGAGAATGGTGTTACCACCCAACGGATGGAGCGCGTGAGACTTGTTTGAATTCGGTGAGCGCTACCTCGGAACTTGATCAAGAATGACAGTGCGAGGGATGTAAGTGAGCGTGATTCGGTCCGTTGATCTGTATATGGGGTCACAGAGCTCGGCATCGACCGACGAAATGGATATCGAGAAAGACCTGAATAGTTAATTACTCCCTTTCTATTCAAGAGTAAGTAACTGTACAAAATAGGTCCCATCAAGCGCCCGTGAGTGATCGACAATCACACGATACCATTCAAGACAGCGATAAACCGATTGCTCGATCATACTTTCCTTGTTCGAAGCTTAAGGTAGACGGTAGACAAGCACACCACGGGTAGAAGAAAATCCCAAAGAGTCGGATGATATATAGATGAAGGTAACGACAATCAATCATTTCTGTCGACGACCCGAGAGCTGAATTTTGGTTTTAGTTCCGTCTAAAGATTTTTAACTCTGTTGCTATACAGCTCGCTATCCCCTTACAGACAAGTCAGCAATCGAATAATTCATAACTGACAACGAGAGAACGTACCGGATGTTCAGATAAAAGCCTCGACCAACCGCTCTCACAACCACAAGAAATCCGTCGGCGCCTCAAGCTCAACACTTGCAACCTCCTTCGCCCACTCCCCCTCCCCACTCCATTCGAAAATCTTAACCCCACCCCCATTCGCCCCACCCACAATCAAATACTTCCCATCCCCACTGAACTGCATCCCCCTAATATGATTCAACCCCGTCCTCACTTCTCCGACTCTCTCGAACTTCGGATGAGTACTGAAGATGGCGATTGGGTCGCCGAGGGGATGGGTGTCGTTGCGATTCGAGACGAGGAGGTGTGTGGAGGAGGGAGAGAGGAGAATTTCGGCGGCGAGTGCGGTGGGGGTGGGAGGGGTTGATGTTGTTGGGAGAGTTAAGAGGTGTTCTGGGGCGGGACCTGACGAGGAGATGGGAGGGAGGGAGTAGGAGAGGAGTTCCGAGGAGAGCTCGCCGACGATATACAAAATATCATCTACAACCCATCCATCAGCGCCCGCACGATCCAATAGCGAGGGAATGAGTTGAAGTACCTTTTACGAAGACATGTCTCGGTCCGCTCCCAGCTTTAACGCTAATCTCGCCTTTAACAACCCACTCGCCCTCCTTAGTCTCATCACGAAGAAGACGATGGACTTTATCAGCTCCGAGATCGGGGATGAGAAGTTCCTCGCGAGAGGGATGATGATAGACTTCATGCGGATGCGACCTTTCTTGACGATCTTCTCTCGGACCTGTTCCTTCGAATCGAACGACTTGAGCGGAAGGTGCGGAGAGATAAGGTTCGCCAGCGATGAATGGGATTTGAAGAATTGAAGAGCCGGAATACTACTCGGACTCAGCTTGATGATAACGACGGCAAAGAAAGAAGAGACGTACGTTCCCGACGACGATCTCATTTTCACCAATCCATACATGAGCCGGATCTTCACCTCCACTGCTCACTCGTCCCACAACACTTCCTTTACCCTCTCCATCAACCTTGACAACAACAACTTCGCCTTCACTAGCCTCGATAGTCGCAAAAACGAGTTCAGGATGCGTAGGATGATTATCGATCCACGATGGATGATGGCCGACTTCGACGGATGACGAGACGACAAGTGAAGAAGATGCGGGGGTGAACTTGAGCGTTGTCACAGACCTCGTATACGAGCCCACAAGAATAGTATACGTCTCACCCATCTTGATCGTCGTCGATTACTGACAGCAAAAGAGATGAAGACGATGCTCCAGCAGTCGATCCGGCGATCTTTATAGCACATCCACCCCTGACGGCCCGTCATACCCGCTAGCTGTCAGATATACCCAATATAGCTCTTCCTGCCATATTTTGAGCGGGAAACGGTATACGCGGAAGGCGATGGAAGGGATGGAATCCGGAAGGAGCCCCTTCTTCGGCGTTCTCGGAGTATCTTCGGCTTACGCTCATCATGGCGTTTTCTCCAATATTTTTGCTGGATTTTCCTTTCCCCATGGTACGAAGATCAGATGGGGCGAACTAATTTGTGACCTAACATGCTGCTAGTACGGATGATCTGGCTACGACAGCCTACGTGCAGAAATATCCGCAGACGAGCCATTTTTCGTCTAAGCCGGGCACCAATTTATTTCGTTCGATTTCAATATTTCTGACCATGGGCTATCCTGATCTCTCACGAAAATTAGGAACACCACACTCATCTGACCTCCTTTCCTTTAATTCCTTCCCATGCCAGTTCAAAAAATGCCCACAAAATATTACTAGCCGGCACGAAGCCGATGTTATCCGATTCCGATCATTCCGATCACCGCAAAGACAAGGAAACAATGTTGCGAGATTTATCTGGGTGGCATATCGTCTTGTCAACGACTTTTGTCTCGTTTTCTTGTTGTGCGCAACTTCGATGCCACTCTGTACGCTCTATATAATGCAGCAATTTCACCCTCCTCCTCCCTTATCCCACCGTTCACCCTCATCTTTGACTCGTACTCATAATACTACTAACAAACGATGCACCCCCTCCGCCGAAAACGCTCCAACCTCCAACGCACCGCCTCCTCCTCCTCCCCATCAACCCAACCACCCCCTCCACCCCCTCTCCCCTCCCCCCTCCTCGAAATCGTCAACAACTGCTGCGTCGGTACACCAGGAAACAATGATTTCTTGGAGTTAATTGGGGATCGATGTGTGGGTGTTTTGGCTGCTGATATTACGGGGAGGAGGTATGTGAGGAATCAGAGACGTCAACGTGTGAGTTACCTTCCATTCTCGTTTCTCATCCCACACATCCCCCGTCCATTCATCAACCGTTTATTCTGTGGATTCCTTGAGAAATTAACTCATGCTGATCTGATGGATTCATAGCTCGCCCGCGCCGCATTATGCACAAACGACCTCCTAGGCCGTCTAACCCACACACTCTCCCTCCACACAACCGCCTCATTCCCACCCCCAACCCACGCCCTCATATCCGCCTACTCCCCCACCTCCTCCCAACACCCCCCAAAGCCCCTCGCAGACCTCTTCGAATCCTACATAGGCGCAATATACAAAATCCAAGGTCTTGTCGGTGTATACGCGTGGTTATATAAATATTTCGATTGGTTGGAGGTGGATGTGTGGGATGATCTTAATGAGAAACTTGGTCGAGACGCAGATTATGGTGGGGAGGGAGAGAGGTGGAATGATCCCGTGTTTGTGGATAATACGAATTATGACCCTGCTCGCCATCTCTTCCTTCCACGAGACAAATCCAAAGAATCCTCCGAACTCGATCAATCCTGGATCTCCTCATTCATCCGACACACCCGTCACTCCATCTCCTCCTCCTCTTCAGCGCTCTTCACAAGAGTCGATTTGTTGGACTACGAAAAGTTCAGTTTCGACGGGGTGTTGCTGAGAGAACCTCATTCTATGAAATTGGAGATGGGAGAGTGTTTGTTGAATTTTTGGATTGTGGATGTTATGATGGATGAATGGCCTTGGTATGAATATTCTATCTCCGGCGCTCCTCATCTCGCAACTGTACGTCTTCCATCTCATCATCACACTGGTAAAATCATTGACATCTCTCTAGTTAATCACCCGAATAATTCGCTCAACGACCGTCCTCGCATCCCTCGCCCGAGCCATTAAACTCTCCCAATACATCCCTCCATCAAATTGCGAAGACATCTGTCTCGCACAAGCATTCGTCGCATTCCTAGGAAGGTTCTACGAAAATCTCCACGGGGTGAACGACGATGTCCTAGAAGAAGGCCGGGAATTCCTACGAGGTATTGTGAGGGAATGTCATGATCTCGTCATACGAAACAAACGGTACGTCCTCCCTTTCTCATTTTAAGTATTAGGGTTGGGGGTATCGATTGATGAGTGGGTAGGAATCTACCCATCATGCCGGAATCGTGTCTCCCTCCCAAATGGGCCCATCACGCAACTCAAATCCGCTCAGACTCCACTACCATCGAACACGTTATCCGCCGTGTCCAATCCATGTCCCTCTCAGGCTCTCGACAGCGTGTCTCTTCATTCTCTTCTCCTACTCCACATCCTAATTTCCATCCCAGTCCGAGTCCGATGCAGAATCCGAATGGTCCTCAGATTTATCAACATCGATTGACTCGTAAAGAGAGTCAAGAGGTTTTGGATAAGCTGGATGAAGTTTTGAAGAGGTTTGATGATACTTTACAAAGTTCTGCTCAGGCTTCACCTTCACCTTCGCCGTCGCGAGCTCCATCACCATCTCCGTCTCTCAAATCACTGAAGACCCCGAGCCCACCCAGATCGAACGCCACGATCTCGAATTCGGAGAAGAAAATAGCACCGGTGGTATCCAGCTCAACGCCGAAAACGAAAACAATCGAAGAGATCTGCAAGTCTTCCCCACTATCTACACCTGTCAAATCATCAGCAGCAGCTCAATCCTCGCCTTTGTCTTCATCGAAATCACCGTTGACCGGCCCCAGCGGGTTGAAGCCGAAAGCCTCGAATTCGAAATTATCCACTTCGATGGGCAAAGCGATGGATAAAATCATCGCACCGTTCAAAATCCCACACCTCCCTTCTAAATCCTCTTCACCCTCTTCACCCTCCTCTTCCTCCTCCCCCACATCCTCTTCCGACTCGCATGCCGATACGAAGAAAGCTCAAACTCCCGAATTTAAATTGGATACAGTAAAGAACTCGAAGAAGAAAGACATCAGCTGGAGTAACTTGAAGAAAGGCTTCTCGGGTGGATTCAAAGTCCCCGAACTTCCCTCTCGAAAGAAAATTCCCGATACTCATTTGGATTCGGGCTCGGAGTCGGTGAAAGGAGGACTACTCCCTGGCTTGAATAAATTCGTAAAGCGTTCAGGAGAGAGCGCGATGGGAGGGATTGGGATGTGGAAGAGTGTTTCGGTCGTCGATTTGAGGGAGAAGAGTCATTATTAGATATAAAGGTTTAGAGATGTATGCTAATCAATATTGGTTCCGAACATTGAACGATGCGTGCTCTGGCGCCTAGGCGCCGAGACCCTGTGTCATCAATCAGCTCGTGTTACCTACCCTTTTTGGGAGGTACCACCACCATGCATGCACCGACACAGCCACAGGAGAGAGGCCCATCGCACTTAGGGCGTCCGCTCCTTTTCCTCGTCGTTCGTCTCTCATCAGTTCCACTCTCATCAGAATCGTTCGAACTTGGTGCGTCAAATTCTCACCAGTTCCCGAGCGATAAAACGAATATAACCATAGAATTATTAGAATAGGACATGCCGATCATCATCAATAACCCACCTTCGAGTCTCCAACTCATCCATTCTTTCATGAACGAAGGAATCGGATCTCCCGTAACCAACTTTCTCTTCGGTACGCCTCTTCTTCATCCTCTCCGTCCCTCCTCATCCACGCACATCCACTTATCTTCGTTCGTGTTTAGAAGTACTGAAGATTCTGATATTAATTCTCTTGATTTTATTATCTGGGATTGCGGTGATAGGGATTTTCATTTGGTTATGTATCGAAGTGTGGGATGGGGTGCAGTCGTGTTTGAGAGAAAGGGGGTATACCAGGGTATCAAAGCGATCGTACGAGTGCGGCTTGCGCTTTTTTTTGGTTAAAAATTTCGGATCAAGAGAGGTCGGAAGTGGGAGGATCCAAAGACGAATCTTTGACAATCTTTCGATTCTTAAACATTAGAATACATCTCGAGAATCTGCGATACGTATCATAGCTGACTGTTGCTTACGTAATCTTATCTATTGTACGTAACAGTCGGCTATGTTGACTTCAAGGTGTATCCACGCGTCTGAGGCATGCTGAGCTTGCATCTCTCAAGTGCGTCGATCCAACAGATGATCGATGATCACTGGTCTCGTCCGAGTGATACCGAAGCTTTCAAAGGGCGTCCCGATCAGGCAGTCAAGCGGCTCCCCCACCTCGGATTCGAAAGTGGATGTGACGATCTACGCATCTGAAAGCGCTATAAAGATTGGACAATAAGACCGTCCACATCAGGTCTGCACCACCATGTCTCCCACTTATAAGATACTTGTTGGGTCCTACACTCGGTTCATCACGACACTCTCCTTCACTCCATCGTCACCCGCCGCACACTTGAATGTATCCTCTAAGCTGGACATAGGCGATAATCCAAGTTGGATCTCCCAACATCCTTCTCATTCAAATCTCATTTTCGCGGCGCTCGAGAATCCTCGTGGTGAAGTCGCACTCGTTAAAGTCGACGGGGAAGGGAAAGGACATGTTGAAGGGTATGCAGATAGTGGAGGGGATGGTGCCGTTCATATCTGGGTTGGAAAAGACGAACTCGTAGTTGCAAACGTCAGTTCTCTATCACTGTTATCTAACAGGCTATTTATTGAAAGCTCATCATAGTACTTCGGTTCCACCATTCTCCAAATCCCATTCACCCTGAACCCTCCTCGTCTTTCCCCTCCACTATATCGATATCCACCTATCCAATTCCAAATTTCCGAGCCCGGTCCCAATAAAGAGCGTCAAAACAAATCACACCCCCACCAAATATACTACCACGAAATCAGCGACCAATTATTCGTCCCAGACCTCGGAGCCGATAAAATCCACCGACTTGTTCGCTCGTCGAAAGACCATAAACGTTGGTTGGTCAACGAAAAGGAAACGATAAACGTAAAGCCCGGTAGCGGCCCTCGGCACCTCTTGATCAAAGGTCCGTCGTTCTCTAAATCCTATGCGTACTTTTCGATTGATAATTCATAAGACAACATCCTCTACATCGTCGCCGAATTAACTTCAGAATTAATAACCTACTCCCTCGACCGACGTCCAACACATCTCAAAACACTCTCAACACTATCTACGCCACCCTCCAAAGACGCTCTAGCGAGCGAAATCATCATCTCAGCCTCAGGCTCTCATATCCTCGTGGCGAATCGCAATTCTGATGACCCCAGGGGAGATCCGATCGCTATATTCACGCCTCATCCCAATTTCAAGAGAGTAGGCGAGATGTGGACGGGATTGAATCATGTTAGAGGCATGCAGTTTAGCAAAGATGGGAAATACTTGATTGCGGGTGGGGTCAACGGAGGAGGGGTGAAGATATTCGAATGGGACGATTCATCGGGGGGCGCGAAGGAAATAGCGCAGTTGAATGTTGAAAAGCCGACGGATTTTGTATGGCTGTGATATCCCGCGAAGGTCTCATCAAGATGTTATATTCAGATTATTCGGACTTATTTTTTAGCAAGAAGGGGTTCGACAAAGGGGGTTGCTATCTGCATCACTCCTAAGCCAGTGGACATTCACAATCCAGCAGCTTTGTAAAGCTTATCCCGGTCCGAACTCTCATCCACAAGTCCCTTGAAGAAACTTCCTTCTCTCTGCAACAAAGCTTTCGGCGAATCAAGTTCTTTCGTCTCGCCCGCATCGAGGACCATCTACACCGATCAGATTAGTATGATGATAGCTAGATCAGATGAGGGACATACGATTTTATCGGATGCCATAATGGTTTGAAGACGATGTGCAACAGTGATGACAGTCGCATCTTTAAATTCCGTCCTCAACGACTCCTGAATCGCATGATCCGTCTCATAATCTACACACCCATCAACACTCATCAGTACCAATACCCCTCACAAACGAAAAGAAAGAAAAACGAACCAATAGCAGCAGTAGCCTCATCCAAAATGACAACTTTACTCCTCCTCAAAATCGCACGCGCAATAGCGACGATCTGTCGTTGACCTTGTGAGAAATTGGATCCGCCAGAAGCAACTTCCGTATCGAGCGTTATACCGCCCTCCTCCTCATCCTCTCCAACAGTAACGCTCCCCGCCGAAACAGAAGTAGATCCCTCATTAGACCCTCTTCTCTCCCTCTCCCCGCTGGAATTATGACTAGCCCCACCCGTTCCTTGAGTCCTATACAATCCCGCAGCTCTCAACGCGTCATTGAGAACAGCATCATCATGTTCTTGGAACGGGTCAAGATTCTCTCGGAGAGTCCCGCTGAGTAATTCGGGGTGTTGGGGTATGACTGTTATATTCGATCGGAGAGCGTGGAGGTTGATCTTCGACGCGTCGAGCGAGTCGTAGATCACGCTTCCGGTGGTTGGGATCGCGCGAAGAAGAGCAAGAGCGACGGTTGACTTTCCGGCGCCTGTTCGGCCGACTATGAAAGACGTATTACGTCAGATTTATCTCATGTTGGAGGGAGAAGGGAGGGGACATACCGATACCCATACGTTCGCCTGACTTGAGATGGAAGTTGATATTCTTGAGAACTTCAGGTCCATCAGCCGAATATCGCGCAGAGAGATCTTTGACGATTAATTCGCCAGATGCAGGCCAATACGCAGGCGGCTTCCCATCTTCCGTCGTAGGCGGTTCATGATCAATCTTCAAGAAATCTTGAATCCGTTCCAAACTATACGTTCGTCAGTCTTTCTACCCTGTAGACCAGAGAAAATGACGTACCTGTTACCTTGGACTTCGATCTCATTGTACATCCGGATCCACATAAGAAGTTGGAATGAGAATCCAGTCATCAACACCAGCGTGAATCCAACATTTCCAGAGGACAGATTGCGCCAATATACGACGTAAGCAGCAATAACACCCGTGAATATCCCACCGAGAGTGTCCATCCGGAATCCGATCCATCTGTTCGGAAATCAGTCAAGGCGAAGAAGCGTCTCGAAGCAGAAGTCCGAACCTGTTAACATTCCAATACGTTCGTGCTGCACGTGTATAATTGTCGATCCTCTTTATCGACTCTTTCCGGAACGCTTCCTGCGCTCCATATGCGCGAATCGAAACTGCCAACCACGTCAGCCTCCCCAAACCTTGTAAAACGCGGAGAAGATAAAGACGTACTAAGTCCATTCAGCGCCGCGCCCACATGACTCAAAACCGGACTCCTCGAATTACTCATATTCCTCTTAATAGGTAACTGCGCCGCAATATACACCTGACCAATTAACAATCCTGCCACCACAACGATGGTAGCTGGGATGAGAGCGATTGGACCAGCTTGTGTGATTACGGCGAAGAATATACATGTTAGACCGGCGGTCATGTACATCAACCCGACCATCATGTTGGAGAGTTGACCGTCTATTGTTTGACAGTCTTGGGAACAGCGGGAGAGGACGCGGGAGATGGGGACTGTGTCGAGCCATCTATGTGATTCGTTAGTGATGATCAGAGGAGGAAGGAGAGAACGGACCGGAATGTTGAGGTAAGGATCGACCGAATGAGACGTTCGTGCAACGTCCTCGATGCACGCACAGATCCCCAAACCCAATACGCATGCGCAAGACCAGCACATACACTTCCAAAAAGCAAAATACCCGCATACGTCCCCAAATACCTACCCACCCCATCAATATCAACATCATCGCCCAAACTCATATAATAGAGGGATAGAAAACGTACCTCGGAACAGGAACATCAGCCGGATCATCCACAATCTGATACTGAGAAGACCAATATCCAAGGAACCACTTTGCAGTTATCGAAGTTATATTTTCGAGGAATACGCCGCCTATGCAGATGATGAAGAAGAGAGGACCGCCGAGTTCTACGAGCCACATTTTCACTGTTTGCAGATGCGAGAGTTAGTGTTAGTGTTGTGTGAGAAGGGAGGGGGAGAGAGGACGTACTGGCTCCCCAGCTGACGTGTCCGAAAGCCATTTCCTCCGCTACGATCAACTTTCCATCTTTCTCTCCTTCCGCCGCTTCCACCTCGGCCGCAACTTCACCCTCAGCTTCCGGAGGAGGCGTAACATCCTTCCCATTTGCATCCACAACTTTCGCTTCTTCGGCTTTTACGTCCTTCTTGGTCTCGCGCTCATCCCTCCCCAAATCCCCACACACCTCCAGAACACTCCCACTCCCCAAAACCCTCCCATCAGTCCCCAAACTAACCACAAAATCCGCATACGGAGCAACAAGTCCAACATTATGAGTAACCAACACTGTCGTCCTCCCTTTCAACAGATCACCCCCAAGGCATTTTTGAGCGACCCATCGGGCGGTGTGTACGTCGAGGGCGGAGAGGACGTCGTCTAGGAGGAGGATTTGAGCGGATGAATAGACTGCGCGGGCGAGGGTGATTCGGGCTTTTTGACCGCCGCTTTATACGTTCGTCAAGTCAGCACCAGCATTAGATTAGAAGAGAAGGGAGGGGGACGGACCTAAGCGTGATACCCTTCTCTCCAACCTCAGTCATCTCCCCCGCCTCGAAAAGCGTCAAATCCCTCGTCAGCGCCGTCTGATAAATAACCTTATCAAATCTCTCCTTATCATACACCGCTCCAAACAAAATATTATCCCTAATCGTCTCATTCAAAACCCAAGTCTCCTGCGCAGCATACGCCACCCCTCCCCCTCTCGGCAAATTGTACAACGACGTAGGGAGTGTGGGCTGGAAATACATTTCGCCGAGGAGGGCCATGAGGAGGGAAGTCTTGCCCGATCCGGTGGGACCGATTATTAGGTTTAGAGAGGAGGATTTGAAGGAGAGATCTCCGTCGATTGTTAGACGGAAATTCCTTTTCTTGTTGGATGAGGATGGGGTGGCGGGCGTTGATGACCCGGAGGCGGAGGAGGAAGAGGGTTGTTTATCCCAGCTGAACACCGCGTCGCGGATGAGAACTTGATCTTTGATACTCGGATCTTCTTCGCTGTCGCCGGTAGCGACAAGACCCGCGAATGGACCGGTCGTACTAGACGCGGAGAAGAGTTCGCCGTTGTTTACGAAGTCTCCTACTCTGTCCAGAGAGACTTTCGCTGCACCATCGTTAGTATGGGAAAAGAAAGGGGGGGAGGGGGAGGGTACCTCGAAGAACGGCGGGGAGGAGGTAGAATAGGTTAAAGAGGTTGTTTTCGAATATGTTGAATACGCCTATGGCGGAGTATATCGTCGATGCTGTTAGTTCTTTCTTCATAATGAGTGTCTACGAATCATCATCGTCAGTCAGTTGAGAGTGTGAGATGTGGAGGAGAGGACGTACGTAAGTCGCAAAAGTCGAAATCATAGTCATAAGCGGAAAGATCGAGCTACACTCCATCAACACCCATCTTCGCCTAAAAGAAGCGAAGAAAGATACGTACTTGAGCATCCAAGAACCGATATTAAGCCACTGCGTCCTCAAAATATACTTCAACTCATCCTCCCGCTTGTCATAGAGGTATTTATCGACTTTACTCTCCCACGCAAAGATCTTGATCATACGGAGGACGTTCATGATTTGATTAATAGCTGCTATACGGGCGTCGCTCTATATCAAAATGTTATCGTCAGTATTGGTATTCACGAATTTGTTCTGAGGAGAAGAGAAGAAGGAGAAGACACGTTGAGCAAAGTGCGACGCTTTCGTGAATCCGTTAGATCCCGAATGCGGACGAATCGGATCCCAGAGGAATGCGAGTTGAATGTGAGACTGAAATGGAGACGCAGATGCGCAGGGATGTAAGACCCGATTCCGAACGACCTCCATACAACCCCGCCATCAACGATATCGATGCCACAATCCCCTCTCGCCCCTTCTCAACTGAATCCGCTCAAATCCGCCCAAAACTTTCACCCCAAGTCAAACCCACAACAAAGAAGATCAAAGATCAAAGATCGAAGAACCGAAAGCGAAGCGGAAGAACCGAACAAAGAACGACGTCGAAGCACGAAGCACGGCGTCGAAAACCCGAAAGAACAGCGAAGCCACGACATAATTCATGCAATCGCAAAAGAACCGAAAGCAAGCAAGTAAGAGAAAGAGAAAGAAACGTACCTTCTTCATCTTAACCTCCTGAAGCCTCATCATCCACCTAGCCAACAACCCCGGAACAGGAATCATACACACAAACACTCCAAGTCCTACAAAGGCGCTCCAGCCTAGGATTAGGTAGAGGAATATGACGCATATTATTATGCGGAATGAGACGAATACTGCGAACGGAGTGAGCACGAATAAGAGGGAGCGGAGCGTTAGAGAGCGAGTTCGGGTGAGCAAGCAAGAACGGGGAATTAAGAGAAGCGAAGCGAGTTCAAGCGAGTTCAAGCGGGAAGGGGCACGAGTGAAGATGGCGGGAACGAGGGAACGAGAGAAGAGATGGAACGGGAGGCACAACGAGTGAAATAAAGGAGGAGCGAATCAAAGGGTACGAAAGAAGGAGTGGAGGGGAGGGCAGAAACAGATGGGGATTGAAAGCAGAAAGAAGATAACGTACGAGGTTCCATCCAATCCAACCCCTGTTGCAAATTCTTCAAATCCGTACTAATCATATTATTAATCTTCCCAATCTGATCCGTCCCTTTATCTTTCTCCTCTCCTTTGCCCTTCTCTCCATCTCCCTTCCCACCTTTCTTGTCGTCTCCGGCTTTCGTCTCGCCGGCCTTGGCTTTCGCAGCGGAGGCAGAGGCGGATTTGGAGGATGAGGCTTTGGAAATGGCAGCGTCGGTTCCTACGGCTGTGACCTCTGCGGCGGAAATGATCGTAGAAGCAGGCTCCGGCGCATTACTAATCCCCTGTCCAGTAGCGAGCGTAGCTTCCGTATCAGCCAACGAAACCGTATCCCCCCCTCCCGTTCCCGCCGCCAAAGCGGGAGTAGCTGTTCCGCTCGCTGAAGGAGATACAGCTTTCGAATTGGCCGCAGAGGTGGAGGTGGAGGAAGGGGAAGGTTTGATAGCTGTGTTAAGTCGGACGCGGAGGGAATGTATGAATACGAGCTGTGTAATGATCCCTTCGACGCGGACGAGGACTTTGCACTATATCATATCACATATATCAGCATCATCATCGTCTCACACACCCACACAATCGCTCTCGTTCATCATCCGCCACCACCAGCCGTCAACTCGAACGAAACGAAAGAAGGAACCGAACCGAACCACACAAACTCGAAAAGAGAAAAGAGAGAAAGGAACTCACCGAAAAATACAAATAAGTCTGCTGACAAACACTACTCAAAATAGGCCCAGCCCCAAGCCACAATATCCAAATCCAAGGCTTCAATATCTCCCGATCCCCTTCGAGGTATGCAAGAATCCGATTCGTAGCGATAGGTCCGGCGAATTCGTTGATTGCTTCTATTATGCTGAGGAGGGACATTATTGCGTATTGTTTTTCTGCGGTATTGTCAGTATCAGTTCGGACCGAGATGAAGGACGGCGAGGACGGAGGGACGGGGGAGGAGGGGAGTAACCAGGGTGAGGAAGAAGGAAGGACGGGAGGGGAAGGAGGAGACGGACAGGGAGGGGGAGAGGAAAGCCTCCCTACGGTCGGCGGACTCACTGAAGTAAAGAAACACAGCAAATAAAAAACTCCAATGCCTCTTCCCACTCCTCACAGGATCCAACGTCCCAAACGCACTTTTCTCAAGATATTCCGCTCTATCGTCATCTGATAAGCTGGGTAACTCTTCAATCGTCAATGAGGGAGAGCGGTATGCGGTGAGGATTGTGGAGTCGAGGTAGGAGAAGGAGGCTAGGGATAGGTAGGATGATGTTTGGGAGGCTGTGGGTGGGATTGGGTTCTATGTTCGTATTAGTACGTGTATGAATACGAATATAGAGAGCGGGAGGAGGGAGGAAGGAAACGAAGGAGAAGAGGGAGGGGAAGGGTGACGCGTCTCGCTCCGCTCGACACTCGACACTCGACGTACCTCAGGATCAGCAGGCTCATATTTCCTAGGCAAACAACCCGGCACCAAAAAGCCCACAAAAATGACCAACCCAAATCTCCCCCACCCTAACGCTCCATCACGCTCATCCATCGATTGTCCATCGGCTGCTAAGGGTGCAAGATCGCGAATTAGGTAGATGGAAGCTGTGAGGAGGTGGAGGAAGGATGTGTGTGAGGATGTGAGGTATTTGTAGCGCGGGGTGGAGAGGAGGGGGATTAGTGATAATACGGCGGTGTAACCCTGTTGTGGATTAGTAAGTGGAAGGGGGAAGAAGGGGGGACGTACGAAGAATGCGAGTAAGAGGATATCAATAACTCTCCCCCCTTTCACAACTAACGCCCCCTGAATCCCCACAAGTCCAAAAGTAGCAATCAATCGTAAAGCCTGAAGAACATTCCACGAAGGAGGATCTTTATATTCCTCCGATTGGAGTTGTGGAATGTCATAGGATAGATCGACGATGTAGGCGTAATATTTTCGAAGAGGGGTTGAGGGGAGGATGGAGTGGAGGAGGAGGAGTGTGAGGGAGAGAATGGAGAAGTAGAGAGGGAATGTTCGGGCGTCGAGGAATAGACTTTTCGTGCTTGCGGTCGTGTTGAAAGAGGATACGAGGAAAGAGGAAGAAGAGGTGGAAGGGAGAGAGAGAGCGAATTGATTCGACATTCTACAGCGCGTCAGTCAATTACGTCTTCACTTCACTTCACCCAACGCGAACGCACTCACTCACTCACTCGCCTACTACAACTTATACCAAACCGTCGTCGTCGTCAGGAGCAAAGGATGACTCCACCGGCCCCACCCCTTTGACTGGATCAATCCAAATCAATCAGAAGCAGGATTCGAAACGACTGAGGAGACCGTTCCACGTGCAAAGGAACCACAATCCATGCGCTCAACGGGCTTATCGGCCATCCAACCTCCTTATCTCCGACTTCTTTTCTTTTTCTGAGTTTGATCGAGAGGGCGAGTTCCCGATCAGGGCGGTGGCGCTTATTGGAGAGAATTCGATTCGGTGAGATGTGGACGAGATTTGCAGATCTGCGACGCAATTCCAAGTTCTTTGGATGCGCAGTTGACTCGGGGAAAGCATATGCACTAAGCTTCTTGGATTCCTTACAAGTGAGTATGTGCTACTCGATAGCATCCACCACGCTTCTATCTGTGTAAAATGGCTCGGGACCGAGAAGCTCCCATGCCCACGTCAGGGCCAAGGAAGCCGAGCAACTTCGTCATCGTGCTATCCACTGACTCCTTTACATGCCACGCTCGAGTATCAATCAGAATATGACTCGCTTGTTAGGTACGTGCTATCGACCTGTTGACATGCTAAACACGATCGTATGGTCCTCAGTCGATGTGAGTCTAAAATCCTATTCTTGGACACACTCGACTCACGTCGATAGGAAGGTAAAAAAATCCATCAAAATCGGAAACTCGAGTCGGCCCACGCACCCCAACCTCAGATCCGCCATTATCAGGACCAGCGAATCTGGTGAAGCTGATTTTGTCGTCGTTGAAGAAGTGGAGAAGGAAAGAGCTGTTGTGAGACGAATGAGTAGTGAAGTTAAAGATCCGGCTCATGAATGCTTTGGGGAAAACGACGGCGACGTCGGGAACGTACGTCTCTCCTTCTTCGAATTCGCCCTGGCCATCTTCAACTGATGATTGCAATGAACATCCTACTCATCAACTCCTCAATTCCCATTCGTCGCCGACCCTCCTCATATTTTCTCCGCCTTCCCCTGAAATCCTTCAAGTCAAAGAAAACCGGCCAAGAGCCAAAAATCAAGAATCCCACCCTTAATGACATCCGAGTTTCCGTGTACCGTGTACCGTTGCCTCTCGCGCGAATTAATCCTGATCTCAGATCTCAGCGCTGAGAAAAGTCACTGTCTGTGGTAGCCGGGAACTTCACGGATGGATTGCAAAGTCGCGTCGTGCGACTTCGAAGTCCGCGCGGCTTTTGCCCGGATTCATGTGATCGTCAGTGCAAGACACGCTTTCAATATCATAATCGTATGTACATGAATGATAGAACATTATAAATATAGTAGACCCCAATTCTTGTTGGAATATTTGGTACGAGAGCAGAGGTCACCCAAAAGGGAAACACTGAGTCACTGACGCGGTAAGTCTGCTACGCGCTTTACGTAAGCGGCACCTGCGCTTGACAGCTCGCTTGACACGCTTCGGTTACAGTACAGCACGTTCAAGGCCATCCTTCATCATCCTTGAGCTCTACAACCTGGCCCGACGCAAAAGTGACACGGACTTGGTGTCTGTTGTCAAAGAGGTCTAGATTCACCCACTTGGAGTGGTGTAGATCAGGCCGTGCTAGAGGTCGAATCACTTGGCGTGATAAGACCTGAGCGACTTCAAGACGACTTCGAAGGACACGCCGACTGCCCAAGCTATCTCCAAAGTGCGTTGATCGCGATTTCAAACTCCATCATCCCATTTTCAGGTGAATATATTTGCTTAGATTTCTCTTTGAGACGACAAAGCATACGCAAGTTCTGCCAACGGGTTGATCAGGCACGCAAGGACGAAACAAGGCCATTGAGCCAGACGTTGCGTTAGTGAGTGAATTTCGTTCATGTATGCTTACGACTCAGTTGATGTTCCGTAGTTCATCGTAGAGATCGGACGGATCGATCCTGTCTTGATGTCAGGGCGTCTCCATCTGCCGATGACTCGATTCGTCTGTCCGTCGAGTCGAGTCGAGCCAGTCTCCACTCTCCTGCTTGTCTTTAAGTCAAGCAGGAGAGTGCATATATCGCTCGTATGGGAAGTCCGACTTTCTCCGTCAATAATCAACCGGCGACGTCACCCGCCTGTGTTCAATGCCACTCTCATTCGCCAATCGTCAAGGCATCCATGCCTTTCATGCCACCTTCTACACTATACTTGATTTCACCGAAATCCGACACCCACTCATTCTTTCCTTCCACTCCGTTGACGCGTCCTAGCTATCCAATGGCTGCACCCTTCGCACCTGTCACCAAGTGTCAAGCCCCCGACGGCTGCCAGAAACGGTTCCCCTGGAAGATGTGTGACAAAGCTCTATGCGAGTTATGTGCCGCTCTGTTGGGAATTGCAGAAGATAGCCCCGAGTACAAGCGTTTGAAGGTACGTCGTGCTCCAATCTGGTGAGTATTTCAGAATTGATATTTGCGCAGGCGATGGCGCAATGCTTGGGATGTGGATGTTACTCAAGACACCTAGCTACGAGCCATTGCGCAGACTGTCAGTTGAAAGAGCTGGAGTCCGGTCTGTCCACAGGTTCTCTCATTGATGACAGCGACTCACCATTATTTCCATTTCAGGTAAAGAGCAAATCGATCACGACGAAGCTCTTCGCCACCAAGCTTTGGTGCGTTCGGAACAGACAGATGCCGCCAAAAGTCGGGCAGATGAGATGGCAGCACGAATGAAGGGTGTCAAGACCGTGGCACAGCGAGCAGCAGCCGGCCTAACAACCGAAGTCTTGGATCAGTACAAGTCAAGCGGCAGCGCGTCGGCAAAGGATTCTCTCAGCAAGATATACGTCCACTTGATTCCAAAATGTGATGGGAAGAACGCACCTCAGCTAGGAGAGGTAGGGAGAATAAGGTCCGACCACGAGGGTTTGGAAGGTAGTTACTGCATTTTGTCTTCTCATGACGGCCGATGAATATGCTTGACAGATGAATTGGCTCACGCATTGATGAGCTGGAACGATGGATGGACGGATAATGGGAATCGGCCCGCCCTACAAAGGTATGTTCACGCGATGTTTTGGTGATGTGATGCCTGATCTGTTGACTTTTACAGAGAGCAACTTCAGCTACGATTCACAGGCAACCGCGTTCTTGAATCAGGCACGGAAAGCCTCAACCTTGGAGACTTCTATCGCTTCTATAGTCATCCTGACCGCTGTAGCAAGATAACCAACATCCCAAAGAAATACATGACTATGCACAAGGGTGCGAAGCTGATCTTCGAGGTGTATATCAATACCAAGGATGTACGTGTGATCATGGTATTATCTTGTTTGCTAGAGCATGACACCGTTGTTTGATTAACAGGATGAAAAGAAGGCCAAAGGGAGAACCACGACAGTCCAGCGGAAGCGGAAGCTTGATGAGGTTGGCACCGCTGTTCCCAAACGCACAAAACGTACGTTGTTTCTGGTAAACATTGGATATTAATGTAACTGAGAATGATTAGTTGGGCCTGTGCAGTCTTCGTGGGCCGGAGCCAGCTCAATCCGGAACACCGGCGAAGACAGAGTGACCAGAATCAGGTTTGTTCGCGGATCAAATACTCCCGTGGATCCAGATGGTTGCGCGACGGTGTTCTGGTCTAACGAGGCCGAGGTCGAAGAAGGCACTCTCTGGGATAAACCGTTGTCGCCGCTGAGTCGGGGTAAGACTAAACTTGTGCATGAGGTCTGTGATTTGTTTCGACGGGGGCTCAGTTACTGATGAATCGCCTCTAGTTTAATATTGGGTCTGGCCGCTACGTTGCCAAGCGTTTTTTCACCGTCGGCAATGGCACAGAGCGCGTGACTCCTCAGCAGAATTTTGACAACCTCAAAGGGGAAGTCGTGAGACTGGAACAAGGGCAATGGTTTCTGGATCAGTTTTACAAATGGGATGAAAGATAAGTTCAGCAGCCGTGGCATGACACTTGTCGTGGTGCCTAATGATCGTCTTGCCACAACCATTGGTCACGTCTATCTGGATTTTCTTGAAGAGTATGGCCGTGAGTGATCCATTTGCCTTCTCCGTGTGCCGTTCTGATGTGATAGTTGCCAGAATTTCCGCTTCAAATTACCGTCGACAAGGGCTCGGAGACAGGATTCATGTACAGATTTCACACATCTCTTCGGTGAGTCGAACCAGGTGCTGTTTCTCAACATGAAGTGTGACTTTTGTCTAGCGAAACCTATACTCGTGATATAGACGAAAATAAATACCCTGCTTGGATGGCTCTTCCAAGCACTCGAAATACGCCTATCGAAGGCTATTGGCATTGGCTTCGAAACAACATCGGCAAGACTCTCGTCATACACCTCGTCAAAGGCAAGGATATGGGAATATTCAATTCTGCTAACAATATACACACGTGAGCACTACGGCTTGCTCTTTGTGTTTGTGAGAATCTCATTTCCGGTTCTCCTCTCAGCCAACTTTTCCAGTGGTTGTGGCCTCCGGTAGTCCAACGAGCATTGGATAAATTCAAGGCTGACTGGGGACGACATACCCTTCGAAAACAACGCAAGAAAGAAATGCCATCTGGTGTCTCTCCCGATGTCATATACAAGCTCCCCGAGAGGTTTGGCGGGATCAACTGCTTCACCCCGGTTGATCCACTTCTGGTCAAAGAGTTTCGAAAACAGATTCCGGTTTCGCGTGAAGAGGCCTTTAGATGGGTTAGTGACTCTTTTGATACCGTGGCCCATGCCGTTTATCAGGGACTTGAGAACTCCGTCCCCCTTGACACGCTCTTACCAGAACACGTGTGGGAGGTTTTCGTGGCCATGTTAGACCCGTTGGAAGAGTTGCTGGTCGTCAACGATGATGTAGTTTGAGCATATCACGTCTTTTGCATTTCTTCTCGTTTAAACTTGTCATTCGATTTTAAGTTGGTTCTTCTCTTTTCTTCTCAAATTTGATCAGCCCCAGCCTCAATTATATCTCTTCTCCAATCTCTCTACACTCTCCAAGTACGAGATACAATGTCCAGGTCGCACGCTCACTGAATCCGGTGTCCCTCTGGCCCTTGAATTGCTTCCGATGTCCGATTCCGACTTTCGACGTGATCACGGGCATTCTCAAAGCCCCCTCGGGCACCGATTGTCTTTCTCTCTTGATTTTGATCCTTCAAGGTTCTTGAGCATAAATGACTGAAAGAAGTTTTTCTCTTAATCAATTCCGTGCCTACATGCAATTTCTACCTGTCGGGCCACACATTTCACTCGTCATACCAATGATGGCGACGACGGCCAATGAACGTTCTCCACACCCTAATGTAAGATAGAGAAGAATATAATTATCATATTGAAGTCGAGTAAATGATTTGATGTCCGACGAGTCGCGTCGTTAAATCCATCCGTGAAGCTCTGGGGTACCTCACACTGTCTCCTCCGTTCCGAACGCAAAAGTAAAGAGAGCACGACACGTCTCCGTGAAAGGTATACAGTACTCCATCCTTGCATCTCGATTCACTTCATCCCTAACCTACACAATGAATCCATAGATAAGGTCTTTATATCGTCGACGGGCTCTCCCAAATTTCCCGATTACACACATCCACCTGTCCTCACCGCGCGGCTGAATACATATCACCACTCTCCCAAAAGTAACACTTTTCTTTTCCTCGGGATGGCTTTGTCGGCTTTCGAGCCGTCTCGCAAACGTGACTATGAGTATCAATTTTATTCGGGCACAGTGTTCTGTTAAATCAAATCATTGTGTTGACGAAGTGAACAGCAGCACTGGCACTGGAGGAGGGGACTTGGTGCAAAAGTGTCCTACAATTGGCATGCTTCCCATCAGCCTAGGTTCAAAAATATCACGAGCAGAGCGTCGGCTGCACCTGCACGCGCAGGCGATTTTTTGTACTGGAGGTGTGACGATGTCACCTGCAAAACCCCGTTTGCCGATGCATGCCTTTTGCCCCAACTTGGAGTGTCATTTGGAGACCTTTTGTCCACAAGAAGGAATTCCGCCTGGCGGAAGACGTGAACCGGAGCGGCGATGAACGAATGCTTTGATATCCGATCTCCGACCCGGACACTCGGACAAATCGATAATAATAATGAGGTGTAGTGATGCATTCCCCCAGAACATCTCCCTGCTTCTCTCTTTCCCTCTCTGGACTATCCGACTTTCAAGCAACTCATTCCCCCAGTGTACGCCTTCAAATTCATTCACCTTTGCCGAACCCTCCCACACTTTGTGGACTCACGCAAGCCAACATCATAGTATCCGACTTAGTCTCTCCGATGAGTGCAACCCCGGCGACATCGATGAACAACACTTTTCCTATCAGCCCGACTCTCGGTACATCCAATGTTGCATTCTTTCCATACGAGAATTCTAATGCATCCGGCTCTCCCACAGGTGACACCCTATTAACCTTTGCTTTCGTCGGGCTCTTAGCGACTGCATACATCCTTCATCGTTGTTACAAACGTTTCCGAAGAGGAGGGAGAAACCATGCCATCACGCATTATCATGCCAGGGGAAATATCCATGACACACGTCCGACGCCTTTCTTCGCAGTAAACCTGCAGTATCGAAGTGGTTCCATGCCGGTGGAAGAGAACACGCTTAACGATGGCGAAGCCGACGACCAGATCCTTGGCCACGCACCTGATTTGAGCGGTATCGTTTGATCGGGATCAATCATGGGCGCTTGTGAATGGAGGACTAGATTTTGATTATGTAACGGCACTGCTATTCGTTTTGATCTTTTGTATTGTTTTGTGTTTTATCGCTCTCGCTATTAATGTTCACGCTTCTGTACTTGAGAATCAGATGTAAGGAGTGAATGGCCTATATTCGCTCTCATCACCCATACTGCCGAACCGTTAACAACGATGAGAGCGAGACTTTGCGAGAGAAAGATTGGCGAAAGGGCTATGGATATTGGCGAGATCATCTATGCCATTATGAGGATCATCTAGTATACTAATATGAGGTCGACAGAAAACAGAGCAGGTCAGATCAGATCAGATCAGATCCAGTATACTAGTAAACCTTGCCATATTTCTCATGAACGGCATCCAACAATCTCTCCCACCTCCCTCCATGCCAACTCTTCACTTTACTCCAAACCTCTTCCTCCGCAACAATCTTAATCCAAATCAACGACGAAGCAAATACCAAATCCGCATAAACCGGTTCATCACCCGTACAAAACAATTTCTCCCCTCCATCCCCATTCTTATCCAATAACTCTGCGACTTTTCCTAGTCCTTCTTGCATAGCTGCGAGAGCGGCATCTCGTTCTGGGCCGGGGGGACAGAAGGCGTCGATCGGCTTCCCAAAAGCTTTTTCGCGCGTCTCGACGAAGTAGGGGATGCTCGCGTCTGAAAGTTGTTTAGACACGAGTCCGACGAGGAGTTCTTCGACGGGTCCGATGGCTAACGTCTCGTATTTCTCAATCCACGTTTCCTGAAGCAGCGCAGTCGATGCTGGGAAGAGCGTCGCAGAGGCGGAAGGATAGGTTTTATCGAGGTATAAAGCGATGAGCCATGAATCGGTTATGAGAGCTGGGGAGGAGGAGGAGGGGTTGGGATCGGAGAGCGTAGGGCAGGTGTATATGGGTGATCCGTCGGCGGCTTTATCGGATGGAGGAGCACCGATGGATTTCATCTTTTCTGCTACGTCGGGGAAGGCGACCCATGATGTTTTATGCGGGAGGCCTTTGAAGTTTAGTGCGTACCTGAGATTCTAAGCGTTAGTATCGTATGGATGAGAGGATGCGAAGGGGAGGCGTACCGCGTCTTCCACATGTTCGGCGACCAGGTATTTCCGTATGCCGCATTACGGCTGGGGATATCGTAGAGAGTGATAGGCACAACAGAAGACATCTTCGCTGGGTGAATGGTTCACTAGGAGGTAGGTTTGGTTGGATCGATACCGTCCCTCTCATCCCTCGGACCTCTTATATCGACATCCCCTCATCCAAATCAATTAGCCTCGATCCAGCCTTGGGAACCATTCCGAAGATAACAGATAGCCATATTCTGACGTAATCAAATTTCTATGACCAAATTCGACCAAATTTGGAGTGGCTCTTACTCACCGTCAAATTAGCGTAGCGAGATGTCAAATTTTTCTCATGAGTGATCGCAATCAACGTCTAATTTTGGCGAGGGATGCAGTGGAAGACGTGTTCGGGTTCTCAGGATGATGAGCATGGATCGCCGCGGATGTCGTTCGTCTGTGGGTCGGGACCGCCGGAATCATGTTCGGAGTGATTTGTGGATGTCAAGGTCGATGGTGGGTATGAATCGTCTGAGTTGAGGCGTATGATGGGGTTGCCCGTTGTTCTCGAAGACTTGAAAGACTTGTGGCCGAAATTGGCGTGAAATTGGACGTAAAATGTGCGAACGGTGGACACGCAGTCGCGCCGTCGCAGTTGAGCAGATGAGTGAAAGAGTGTATCAGCACCGTCGCTCCTGTGAACATATCGCAGTCATTAGAACAGATATAGGTTAATGATCATTGACGCCATTTTGGAAGGAAATAGAGTCATTCGATTTGGCTTACCCAGCTATCTTATCTGCCCTGGATAACGAAGCAAGCATCCGCAGCCGTGGATCGATCGGTGATAGGTCATTCTGCAGAATGTGTCGGATATGTGATAGTGAATATTCTTGGGACTTTTACTTGCGAGAGGGCAGGATCTAAGTTCACGACAATAAAAATCACGAGACAACGAACTCGGCCGAACTGGCAAGGTTACGTAAGCTTATCGTTCTTTCTGCTTCCGCATTCTTTCGACCGAGGACTGGAACATCGATGGCAAAGAAAAAACAACCAGCCAATAAACAGAACGCAAAGGCAGCCAAGAAAGCAAAGGCAGCAGCCAAAGTCGAGAAGAAAGAAACAAAGAAGATCAAATCATCGACAGAGGAAGATTCGGATGACGATTTGGAAGGAATACTGGACAAGGTGTGTCGATATGAGTATGCAGGTGTAAGGGAGTCTCATGGCTGGGATAGTAGTTCAGAAGAGAATGGGAATCATCACATACCGTGACGGAAGAAACTGTCGCTTCACCGCCTTCAAGACGTGCTAATGCAACGTTGACGGCGTGTCCCAGCGGTAATCACCTCTGGTGCATCGGTGGCGAATATATGTCTGCAGATGGCAAAGCTGTGCGTCCCATCCTCTCAAAAATTGTGGCTTAACAATAGATTGACCCTCGACAGTATTTCTACAACGACGTCTACCGTTACACACCAGAAAAGAACGAATGGCGCAAATATTCCTCCCCCGAATGCCCAGGACCAAGATCCGCCCACGCAGTAGTCGCATCCCCTCAATCAGGCGGCCTCCTCTTCCTCTTCGGAGGTGAATTCTCAAGTCCTTCGCAAACTTCCTTTCATCATTATCGAGACTTTTGGAGTTTTTCTATTGCGACGCATGAGTGGACTAGGATTGATAATGGAGGTGGAGGGGGAGGGGGGAGAGGGAAGGGAAAGCATGTGATGCCGAGTGCGAGGAGTGGATGTCGGATGGCGATGTATAAGCATCATGTTGTGCTTTTTGGAGGGTTCCATGATGTCGGTATTCGCAGTACGTATCGCCTTATCTGACGTTGTTTTTGCGCGGCTGACAAAGAGTAGCGACGTATCTTCAGGATCTGTGGCTCTTCGATACTCAGGAATATCGTTGGCATCAAGTCACATTCCCTCCTACCACCCGCGTCCCATCGTACGTGCTTTCCTCTCTCACCATCGCCTCATCATACTCAGTGAGCGTTCCAGAGCCCGAAGCGGATTCTCATTCCTTCCCCATCCTCACGGTCTAATCCTCCACGGAGGCTACACCAAAGAATACCCCTCATCATCCGGCACAAAAGGTAAACCGAACAAATCCAAGATGGTCCAAGGAATCGGAAAAGCCCTAGACGACACTTATCTACTCTCGTACGTCTCCTCCCTCTCCCTCCCCTCCTCCTCCCTCTATGATTGTCCGCGATCAATGATGAGCTGATGGATGTGGCAGGATGTCAGCTGATCCGCTCCATCCGACTTTTACGAAGATCAAAATTCCCGCATCGGCGAATAACACACCCACGCCCACTCGATCAGGCTGTACAATGGCCTTCTGGCCTCGTTCCTCCCCTTCATCCTCCTCCTCCTCCTCCTCCACGTCCTCCGCCACCTCCACTTCGAGCGGAGTAGGTATAGGTATAATGTTCGGCGGAGTAAGCGATCGAGAGATCGACGAAGAAAGGATCGAGAGTGTATTCTGGGATGAACTTTGGGGATTGAGGGTTGATTCGGCTGGGAATGGGGGAGTGGGGGCTAGTGGGAGGTGGGTTAGGATGGGGTTGAAAGTTTCGAAGAAGAAGAAGAAAGGAGGGGCGAGTGCGAACGTGAAGAAAGAGGACGTGGAGGTGCGTTCGATTCTTCGTTTCGTCTTGACCGGGTGTTGATATAATTGTTGGATTAGGGTAATGAGGTAGATCCTGACGATCCGCTCCTCACAGTCCCGCATGCGCGATACAACGCAATGCTCGCAATCCTCAAAAACACACTATACATGTCCGTCTCCTTCCCTCCCCTTCCCTCCTTCCCCCCTCCCTCCCCCATTCCTTCTTTCCTCCCTCTTTTCTTTCCCATACTAATATTCCGATTTAACAGCCTAGCAGGAATATACGAACTCGGCTCCCACGAATACACACTAGACGATTTTCACGCTATCAATCTGGATAAAATGGATGGGTATACGTGTCTTTGGAGGGGGGATGTTGTTGGGGAGATTTTGGAGAGGGTTAGGGAGAGAGATGGGGGTGCTGGCGATAGCAGTGATGAAGACGACGAGGACGAAGGCACTGATAGTGAAGATAGTGAGGATAGTGAAGACGGTGAAGATAGCGAAGATGACGGAGATGACGGAGAGGAACGAGAAGGCAATGAGGGGGAGGGAGGTGACGCACTGGTGGATGTCGAAGACGCCGGGGATAGCGATCATGAAGTGGCGGCTTCGATCTCTTCTTCCGCGAAGACGAAGAAAGCTCACAAACCAACCCGGAAAGAGCGGAAAGCTTTGGCTCTCGAAGCATTGAAGCTCGACACAGATTATCCCGCGACCGTGGTGCGTGTATCAATCGGCAATTGTAGACGTAAACCGAATATACTGACTGACTAATTTATTACAGGCTCCTTCTGTTCCCGCGGGTGGGGGATTTGAAACGACGAGTCTACCAGTAGCGCCTCCGACAGAGAATATATCAAACACCCCTCAACCAGGCGAATCACTCGCCGCTTTCTACGCCAGAACCTGTACGTCCCACCGTCCCTTCCCCCTTATTCCATTCTCCCACATATACTTACCTGACGTATCGCAGGCGAACATTGGGCTCAACGAGTCCTGCAGAATAACGACGGCACAATTGGCGGGGCCGGAGAGATGAAGCCAACAAGCGGAGGTGGAAAGATGATTAGACGAGATGGATTCTCGATGGCTGAAGAAAGATACCGTATGTCTCCCACCCCCTCTCACCCTCCTCCTCTCCTGCTACCTTTCCTCGTCGATTCGTTCGCGTGACTGATATGATGTTGGTGTAGTGGAATATAAACCGACGCTAGAAGGAATCGAAAGGATATTACGTGAAGCGGGATTGGACGATGAGGATATTAAGAGGGGGGCTGGGGTGGGAGCTAGTATTGGTCCTGGTGGGACTGTTGGAGGTGGTCTTGGAGGCACGACTAGTCGGAATAGACGATGATCTATCCTGAAAGACTGGATTTTCGGGTTGAGGACCCGTCCTTCGGCACGGCCCGAATCTTTCTTCCATCTTTGGATGATGACACAAACATGAACAAACGCCACAGTCTCTGATTCGCAGCGATGCAGTCTCAGTTGTACAACTGTTCATGTGACTTGTCGAAGGGCTGCAGACTTCGCGTTACGGCTCTCTGAGAAATTCTTTACTTATTTGCAGCCTCATGAGCAGTAGTCAACCAAGACCGCCGCGCGTATCACTTTGAGTATTTTCGTGCGATTCTCGGTTGCGAACTTGGAGTTTCGAGCTTTGTTTAGCGCTATGTTATATGCTACTTGTTATCTAAGCGATCAAAGGCACTTATATATTGCGTGAGTATATGATCAGATCTGCCATTTTCGGCTCTGGTACAGCACGTCGGTCCACGAGTGCACGGAGTCGAGTCGCAAACTCTGGTGTTGGCAAGCTATACTAACCAATTCATTGTAGCTGATGAGCAGCGTTGTCACCCAAAAGAGGAGTTTCATCATCAGTTGTACCGTTTATGAGCAATAAGGGCCTTTCTTTGTCAACCTACCGTACCTGTCACCGTGTGAATTCAGACTCCAAACTCTTGAATTAATTTCTCAAGCCTGTGATTCTCAGGCTAGTACGGCAGGTCGACGATGGTAGCCCATTCTACTGTCAATCAGTCCTTGAATGAGAGTTCAATACGATTAGCTTACATGTATGAATCCACTACGCCCGAGCTATCTGTTTCACGCCTTGTGATGATGGCTTGCTCGTCGCGGAACGGAAAGATCTCCTGGAAATATTGACCCGTCTTAAATGCTGCATGCATCCAAGACTTATTATAAACTCCCAGCCAAGCGCTAGCACTGCCTCGTGGCCAGCTCTTCCCCTCCCCCTCCCCCAGCTGTACTTACGATCCACCGTCAGCACCTCACTCGGCGCAGAACCTTGACAGACCCGCTTTCAACTTCATACTCAGTGCGAATTCATCCCAAATGTCCGTATCATCGGGTTCTGCAGCCGAAGAAGGCAGTCGTCAAGCTGCTGCCAGTCTGTAATAGGTTGGATTAGTTGATGTCACGCAAAGGCTGAACTCGACCGAGTATGTATTCTCTAGAGTGCAGCGGGTGACAGAAGTAAGTTGTTCTTACATAATCTAAGCGTCTACTCGAATAGAGTTGATTACGTAATCTACTGCTATTCGAGTCTCTAAGTGTGGTATCTAAGTATTGTACCCTTTACACCCCCCCCTTTTGAACGTAGTTCACGTTCTTTTAAGGGAGTATCCGGGAGAAGAGAAAGTTATTAGGGTCGGGAGAAGAGAAAAATCATCAAAGAGTGGGAAAATGTGTCCAGAGAAAGGAAGAATTTAATGAAATGAGTGAGACGGATGTATTAGCGTCGGATTTAGCGTAAATCAAAGGCGTAGAAAAGTAATTTGGAGGATGCAGTATTAGGATGCTCTGCCTTTGCCCTTGCCAGCGGGGTCGATTTCGCCTGGCTCGCTGTCCAAATCTGGCGTGTCTTTCGCAGAATTTTCCAACTCTTCTCGATAGATGTTTTGCAGAGCGTCCTGTAGGTTCTCTGCTACTTCTCGATCTCGTTCCGTGGCAACTGGCCGTGCGATGGTAGTTCGCGTGGATGATCCAGCGACTGAATTTTCTGGAGCTCGAGATAGGATGAGGGCAGGGGGTGGCGGGAAGAATTGGTCCGGATCGGCTCGGCGGGTGGCAGAGTTCCATGGAATCGATGTTATGGCCTGCCATCCGCCAGTGCTACACTTCGTCCATCCAAGGGGGGCGATGGAGCAGGGCTGTGGTTGTGTTATGTCACTGCTCTTCGGAATATACCATGAGTTGATGTCACAGTCGAAGTAGCAGCCCTTGATCGACGATGGTTCATATTCGGGGAGCGTTGGGGGATTTGCCTCATCCGTGGCCTTCTTCCGTCGTTTTCCCTCTTCGCCTCTAGCGTAGAAGGCTCGAGAGAATCTATTAAAACAGTCACCGGTTTGTTCGCGAAGTGCGTATTCGCGGATCCTGGCATGAGTCGCTTCAGTGACACCGTTGCGTCGTAGCGTGGCGTAAATGAGGTCCCATTGTAAAGATGCCTCTCCGAGCTTGTAGGTGAGGGCTGGGGTCTCATTTCCGTCCAATCCTTGTTTTACAGCGCCTTCGGGCCGTTCGATTTGCTCCGGCGTGAGCGGTGGCGGTGGCTGCAGGTGTCGCGCCGCCAGTGCGAGATCACTGCGTGCTATGAAGTCGGGGTTGGCCAGCGCACGAAGGATATTGTTGCGAACGGGGTGCTTTTTAGGATCGCGGGTGCAGACTCGTTGTAGCCATCGAACGATGGCGATGTCATCAGCGTTCAAGTGTATCCCGTCCTCTGCATCTCGAACACCACGATATATAGCCGATGGCTGATGAGCCCAGTTGGTGATTGTCCACTGGAGGTCCGGGTGTAGGTGCGGATGAGGGGGCACTTGAGGCAGTCGGTCAGTCGAGGTGCCGTTGTTCGGAACGCTGTCAATTGGATGATCCAATTGCATCGCTGGCGGCGTTGTGGGCTCGTCAACACTCATGTCGGGAGTTGGAGATCTAGGTTTAGGAGATCTACTCGCGATGCGATCTTCTAGCCTAGCGGGCCTGGGAGTAGTTCTTAGCCGGCTGGCCAGGGGTGGTCGCGGCAGTGGGGTAGGGGATCGCGAACGACGACGTTTTTGAGATGTGGGTGGAGGAGAATGTCGGCGTCGCTCGAGCCGTTGGATATGTGAGTCTGCGTTGGCCAGGGCGCGGTCGGCTACTCGTAGATCATCACGGAGGCGATCGATGGTGCGGCGAAGAGCATCAATCTCTTCGTCGTGTCGCCTATTGAGGTCCGTTATAGCCCGTTGTCGAGATTCTACCGCAGATCTGATCCGGTCTTCGTAGTTTTGCGATGCTGTCCGAGTAACATATTGTTCTAGACCGGGGAATGCTCGTTGGAGATGATCTAATAGATTCCGCCAGCTATCCGTGGAGTAATTTTCCGTTGACAGTTGAAGGCCGGTAAGATGTTGAGCGTATCTCGTGCAGATATCGCAGTTGGAGTGGAGTAGTACGAAAGTTCCTCGCGTAGATCGTATATCAACCGTTGATAGTGAGGGGGCGCCGAACATTTGATCGAATGCGGATAACGCATTAGCAACCGTATGCTGGACTTGAGCGGGAGGCGGCGGCTGGGCGTATATGGGAGGACCATAATACTGGGGATGGTGAGCTTGGTTTGCCATTTGGTAGTTCAAATGGCCAGGCGGATACGCAGTTGGGTACGGGGCGTATGGTGTCGAATTACGCCCGACCTCGGGCGTAATTCCGGGCGATTGTGCGAATCCGTATGGGATTCCTTGACCATTCTGGGTGGGAATGGTCGGAGGGTGTTCCTGAGGCGTCGTACCAATATTGTGACCAATATTGGCGTTCGACGTCTCACTCGGGTGACTTGGAGGTTGCTGGTGGTTTGACATCGTTGAGGGTGATGTCGGAGTTTTAAAGATTTCTTTTGGTAAATCTTCGTTGCCGATAGGCGCTTTGCCGAGTTTCACATGACGTCATGTATTTCGGAAGCGTCTATCGGTAGCGCTCATTCATGGTGGAACGAGCTCGGGCAGCTGAGTCGTCCCGGCGGCTGGTATGGTCACCGAAGCCGCGTGCCTCCTTCGGGTTGGAGGCTTAGAGAGTAGAGAGGGCTTCGATACCCCTTGTAAATTCAAATATTCCGTGAGCGCTTGTAATTCTTTACAGCTTTCGTACGGTTCCCACGTGTTGTCTCCCAAGGACCATTTAATATGGAATTCTAGTTTGTTTTTATTCCATCGGTGATCTAGTATTTCTTCTACGAAGAATTCCACTTCTGTGTCATTACCAAAGTCGTAGAATGACAATGCGTCCCTATGTGGGAAATAATCTTGGTCACTCGCGAGGTGTGGTCTGATCATGTCCATGTGGAAAGTGGGGTGGACGTTACGACGCTTCAAGTCTTCTGGGAGCTCGAGTTTGATATTTGATGATTCGGGACGAACCTCCGTTATGGGATAGGGGCCGATATACTTGGGAAGCAATTTTCGAGCCCGACCTTTAGGAAGAGATAGGTTTTTTGTAGACAAATAGACGAGTTGTCCTATTTGATATGGCGGGGCGGCAGTTCTTCTCTTATTTACCTGGTGAGTTTGATAAATGCGACTGGCTATGATAGAATCATGTGCGGATAATAAATTCCATTGGGCTTGTCGTACGAATTCATCTACTCCGTTGAATTCAGATCGTTCTGCTTTCGGAATGTTCATGATTTGCGGCGTATATCCGTAGTTGAGCTCGAACGGGGTATGATTCGTACTGGCATTAATAGAACTATTGATGGCGAGTTCGACCATAGGGAGCTTCTCTGCCCAATTCTTCTGATCGTCGTCGATCAAGGTACGCAATATCTGGCCAATGCTTTGATTGGCCCGTTCCGTCGCTCCGTCAGTCCTCGGATGGAATGCTGTAGAGCGGAGGAGCTTCGTTCCAAGCAGCCGATGTAATTCATTCCAGAACTTGGAAGTGAATTTGGAATCTCGATCGGAGACGATCGACTCAGGGATGCCGTGGAGCCGGACTATATCTCTGATATATAGCCACGCTACCTCCTTGGCCGTGACGGTGGTGGTAGTAGGGATGAGGTGTACCATTGATGTTAGCCTATCAATGATCACTAGTAAATAATCGAAATTATTTGATTTGGGGAGCGGTCCTACGAAATCCATGCCAATGGATTCCCATGGTTTGTAGGGTATGGGGAGCGGATGATTTTCTCCAGTGGGAGGTTGATGGGAAGTCTTGGACATTTGACATTTCGGACAACTCGCACAGAATTTAACAATATCATTATTCATGTGTGGCCACCAGAACTGTGAGCGTATATATTTACCAGTTCGTTCCTTCCCTAGGTGTCCTAGAATACGGTGAGCGTCTGTCATTATGACCTCAATGACTTTGCGTCGACCGATCATGGCTTTTCGTGGGATGCAGATCGTCATCTTGCCGGTTTCGTCCGTTTTCCAAAGGAGGCCATCTTGTAGCTTGAAGTATCGTTGTCCATCGATGTTTTCGATGGCTTTTTGGTAAACAGGGTCGTCTAGTAATGATGACTTGCATACTTCCACAATTTCGCTGGAATCTGTCATTTCGAGCGTTAGATTTGGATCGTTCTCTTCAGCGTCAATTGCTAAGGTGTCCTCCAAATCCTCAATGGGTGCCGGCGGCGGGGTCATTGTAGCCGATTGTTCAAGGATGTGTCTGGGCACAGAGGCTGGAGGATCATTTAAAACGGCGCTTTCTGTGATACGAGACTCTTCTCGCTCCCGCAACCGGCTGGATCTGCGGATCGTATCGATTCTGATCTCGGAGAGCCGATCAATCGGCAAGTCATCTCCTTCGGGATCTAATCGAGTGTCTGAGTCGACTAAGTCGTATTCATGTACGGCTATATTGGGGCTGTTTTCCCAGTATCTCGAGAGAGCGTCCGCAACCAGATTAGTGGAACCTTGGACATAGGTGATTTGATGGTTGAAACGTGACAAATAGTCGTGCCATCTGGCCAATCGGGGCGAGGCGAATTTCGATTGTGTCTTAGAAAATTCCAATGCCTTGTGATCGGTGATGATGTTGATTCGTCTGCCGAGTAGCTTGTCTTCCCATCTCATAAGGGCTTCGAGAATGGCCAGCGTCTCTTGTTCATAAGTCCGATAATGACGTTGTGCATTGGTAAACTTTCGAGAGAGGAATCCAGCTGGTCGGCAAGTCTTCCAATCGGGGCCTTGACCATACATCGCTCCGATACCTGATGTCGAAGCGTCGCAGATGACCCATATCGGTTCTTGACTATCGGGGTTAATCGGTTTTAGAATGGGCGATCGACAAGCTAAGACTTTAATATTCTCAAAGCACTTGTCTAATAGGGGTGTCCATTCGAAAGGCCGATTGTTGGCGGTGCAACCTGATAATGGCTGCATGAATGTTGCCACATTTGGCAGAAATGGGGCAAGGTATTGGACTAGCCCGAGGAACTTCTGAATATCATGATATGATTCAGGAGTTGGCCATTCACGGATACGTCGCATTTTATCCGTATCGGCGGCTATACCATCATCGGTTATTGGATGTCCTAAACAGTCCATCGATTTTGAGTATAAATCGACCTTTTCACGAGTGAGATGCATATTGATTTCTCTTAACTTCTCCATTACTAGCCGAATATGACTATCATGTTCTTCTAGAGTATTGGAGAATATATATATATCGTCTAGGTACACGTGCATGAACCGTCCGATATAGTCACGAAATGTATGCGTCATCAGTCGCTGGAAAGTAGATGGGGCATTGCAATCTCCCTGTTGTATTACATTGCTGAGATATGTGCCTTCCACGGTAGCGAATGCGCTCCGGGAAACGTGTTCGGGTATTATGCGAATCTGTTCGAATGCGTCTACCATATCAAGCTTGGAACGGTATGGGCAACGAGCTACGTCATTTCGGATTGCTTCCTGGTCGGGAAAGGGCGTGACGTCCTTTACGGTGTTCTCATTCCGCTGTCTACAGTCGATTACTGTGCGTAATTTCCCGCTCTTCTTGAATACGCAGAGCATGGGGGCAGCTTGACCGACCTGTTTGGGAATCCACCATTTGGCACTAGTGTATTTCTTTATCTTCTCATAAAGTTCGATTTTTAGTGCGTCAGGGCATCGGGGAAGATGATAATGGTACTTCTTATTTTCGTCAATCAGGGGGATTTGATGATTGATTTCCCGCAGTGGTGGTAATTTGAGGGGAATGGGTCCGAATACATCGGGATATTCATTTATCCATTCAGTAGTCTTACGTCGTACTTCTTCGGGGGTCATATTATGTCCTTTATTACTACTCGTTTTATATACTCTCGATGCCATGAATATGGAATCTTTTTCAAGATTACTGACTATTCGGGCTATCGTCCGTCTGGTCCGTCTATTGTGGCCGTTTAATGGCGGTGGTGGTGGCTCTACCTCTTTCTGTTTACCCTTCCGTTTCTCGGGGAGGTACGTTCGTCGTTCCCGACGATTGTACCCTTGGGTGGAGCCACCACTTGCGTCCTAGCCGGGGGGTAATCTCCCAGTGCTAAAGGGATTGATCTTGTTACGACTGATGGCCCTAATCTTTCGTAGGACCTTGATCGGGGGTGGGAGTGCACGGTCGACACTCGTTCCTCCTATGGTAATGATAGGGGCTTCATGTTCAAAGTTTAGATTAGCTTTGATATCTAGTAGGGATGGCACCCCGAATACGACGTCATATGTGTCAAGATTGATTATATCGAATTGCACTTTACGATCTATCGGACCATGTGTCACTTGAGCTTGTGATCCATAGTATACGACGGATCGACTCCCTTTAACTGCCAATTGAAGTGGCATGGGATTCGAGAATTCTTGTAATTTAATCTTGTTGACGTCTGCGAACTGTTGAGACATCATGGTTGATTCGCAGCCAGTATCGAATAGAGCATGGGCCTTGATACCATTCACTGATATGAATGCTGCAAGAGCGCATGATTCTTCTATAGATCGATCTGGACGTACGACTCGATGATCCCTTACTGGTCTCTTTGTTTTATCCACCGTGGCTTTGTCTACACTCGAAGTTTCGGCTGGGGCCGTTTGGGGGTCCATCCTGGTGGCTCCGATTGAGACGTGTCGATCTAATCGGATGGCACGGAATGAGTATGCGGGGTCTATTTCGGATGAGAATTCATCTGGATCATCCTCATAGACGGCATTCTCGTAGTCTTGGGCCAGTGAAGGGAGATCATTATCATCATCATCTTCTTCGGGTTGATCATGGTCTTCTTGTTCATCATCATTCGTTGGTACGTCCTCCGGTCCTGGATCGGGTGTTCCAATGTGGAGAGTGAGTTCTTCCTCTTCACCCTCATCATCAGGCTCGGCTATCCTGACCCCGAGGGATTTGATGGAGGAAGACTGTGCACTCTTAGCAGGACAATCTCGTGCGATATGTCCTGGTTGACCACATGAGTAACATACACCGGGAGAGGACGACGTGGCTGAGTTTCTTGTACTCGGCTTATTCGGAGTCTTGATGAGGGAGGTATTGGCAGCTTTTGGGACTACCGTAGTACTCTGCATCACCATAGGTCGCATTATCCTAGGCTTTGAAGGTCTATTATTCCTCTTAGGAATAACCTGGCGAATTGATTGACTAGTGATGTGAAATATGATATGATATGATATTTTCCCCAAATTTTGGAATACTGATATCGTGATCGATATCACAAATCCCAATATCTTGGAAATATCATATCGATATCGCGATATCGATATTTTGTTTTCAAAATCAAAATATCGCATCGATTTAAATCGATTTTTATCACTTGTGCGATTTAAATCAGTTTAATATCAGTTTTTATCAATTTAAATTGCAATTTTTTCTCATAACCTTCTCTAATCCACATATACCCTCCAGTATATCATGATATCATGGTACTGTGGTGCTATATCAGCCTATACATG
>KV428246.1:0-36477 GCA_001632355.1 Sistotremastrum suecicum HHB10207 ss-3
AAAGGCTTTATTCTATATTACGTAATTTAGGACCCCTATGTCTTGGACCCTTTTGTCCCTGAAATTCCCAGGCGCTCTATTTTACTTTATGGATATTATAGATTATAGATGGTGGTCTGATTGTCACCAAAATTCTGTTCGGCGCTAGCTCATGGGACTAGTAAGAGCCCGAGAATGGGATTACAAAACTCAATTGGTGAATCGTGTTCGATGACACTGCTACGAGAGTAACAAAAAAAAACTACTATTAAAGCTACGCCCAAGAGGGACACCTCATTTCCTATACCGCTCATGCGCTACCTATCCTACAGTCAGAGGCTCATCATCATCAACTGAAAACCAATCGGAATCAACGACTTGGCCCTCGGTGCTCTCAATTCTGTCAACGCAGCTTCGGAGACCACTGAGATTCCAACCGGTAATCCATCGATCATTGATGACTAGTTTGTGCAGCTTTTTTCTTCCTAAGGGTCTATTCCGCGAGATTTTGCGTTTATCTGGTCATTATTGGAGTCACATGCAACGGAATATGAGGATAAGAAATGTGTTCACCGTTTCTATCATGTGGGACGAAGACTGAATGAGGAGAGAGATTAAGCCCGGACAGGCTATCGAGGTAGGGAAGCCAAATAATGTCGATCCCATTAAAGCTCCAAAGAACTCTACTTCGATAGTGCCTTGTATATCCAGAGAAGTTAGAGTGCTTAGACTTTTGAGCAAAGGGTACCACTGAAGACTCATTTTGCGACAGCTTCCGAAGCAGTGGGCGTCGATGTCAATAGCAACACATTTCAGCTGAGTAAAATGAGTTATGCTCTGCTCCACAACCTGGGTCCAGTCCGGCTTGGAGATAAAGGGGTGGAGAGCTCTGTCTTTCCAGACAATGCTCAGGACGTGCTTGAAAGCGAGACCGGTAGCAGTTTGGGTCCCTGAATATGTGTACGTGTTGCAATCAGTCCAGAACTTGAGTGTCGCGCTTGATGCTTCTCCCATGCGTTCACATAGGTGGGCCGGTAAAGAAGGTAACTGATGGGCGAATGCTATGGTGTTATGGAGCTCAGATAAGGAGGGTAGTTGAACGAAGAGAACGAGAAGGTCCCATTCGGATGTCAACATGTCAGACACCGTAAGGCTTCGAAGCTGTCTGGCACATACGGTACCCTTCTTTGTGGGCGTGAAAGCGTCGGACGTAGAGACTATAGATGTCCCAGTGATCTCGAGGGAGTTGAGATCGGGACAGTGTTCAAGTAGGCGGATAATGTCAATAATATCAACTTTGGGTTTGCCGAAGTCAAACATGCGGTTCGCGATGCAGAGACGATGAAGGGAAGAAGGGAATATTTTGTTCCACTTGTTGTTCAGGGCGCAGTCGTAAAGCTCGAGGGACGTTAAGGATGATAGATGTTGTAGCGGAGGGAGAAAATGCGGCCGATTTCCGGATATTCCGGGATGTTCACAGCGCACCAGTAATTTGGATAGATGTGGCGCTGAGGCTATCAAGAAGTCTGCCGAACATTGTATGCCTGCAAATGCGTCTTCTTTCAGCAGAAGCCCGTCCGAGTCTATCTTTGAAGTGCGACTCGGAGTCGATGCGATGGTAAAGGTGTGTGGGCAGTCGTAGGCGAAGAACTGAGAATTTTTGATTTGAATTTCTTTCGCACGTCCTATACCCGGCAAAAGGAGATGTTTGAATTCGAGGAGAGGCAGTCCGAACGTTGGTATTCGTAATGAGAGGAGACTGTCTTTGGTCAGGGAGAGATGGCGCTCTATTGTGGTTTGATTCCAATCGAAATCGATCGACGTCCAGAACCTAGAATCGGCGCGCATAAGTGCAGACCAGCGAGAACAGCTACAACTTGGGATGAACTTTGCTACAGACGGGATGGATGACCGAGCCGGACGTACACGTGCATCAAATACTCCCAGCGACAAGGGTCATTGATATATCCATTAACGACGCGTTCTTCAACAGCAGACAGTAAAATTTCGGCTAAAACGTCGTCGGGAAGGCGGCCGATGGGTGTAAGCATATTTGATATTCGATACAGGGCGGAAGAGGCCAAACGCGAGTGCATTGCCGTGTCCCTCAAGACAGGAGCAAGATCGGTATTCAGACTGTTATCGACCTGTCGACTAAAAGCGGTGATTTTGGGGTCAACCTGCGTTCTACGAAGCAGAGCTAGCTCAGAGAGTAAAGAACTTACGCATGAGTGAGAGTCCTCTCCAACGCTTTCAGAAGCTCATGCATGGATGTTTGAAGCTCGAGCTCATGGGCTGACGGCGCCCTTGGATTGCCTCTATTGCCATTCATGAAGATCGTTGACTCGTTGGGGAAAAGGTTAAAGTTGCAGATTCGATGAACGCGACGGTGAAAGATCCAAGTCCAAGTTACAGCCTGAGGTCGACAACACCAGTCTTGAGTTCCTGAATGGCCGGAAACCTCAGGATATAGCAATAATGCGGAGAGACGGGAGCTGCCCACCAGCTCAAGCCGGCCTAGTAGGCCTAGGCCTGAGTCTTGGCCTGAGTGAGCTCTCTGCTGATTTCGTCGCGTGACGAGGAAAGAGACGGAAGAACAGCTTATCGATCTTGGTGATCCGGTGAAGCAGAAGGCGGTTAGGTCTATTGTAGAATATTTTGAGAGTGGCGGGAGCCAGGATGAGACGAACGAGACGGCGACCTGATGGACGCAGCTCGCTTCGATCACTCGGACGCGACCTCCCTCGACTTGTACTGGCGGCTGCAGCGCCTCATCGTCAAGTGATAGTATTGTCAAGGGAACACGACTATATGATCAAAAGAATTATAGAGATTCAATGTTCCCATTGTGCAATATTTAATATACAAGACTACCAGCCAAAGCAGATAGCGCTCCAGGTCTCAAAATTCAAAGGGAGTGTAACGAGCGTGAGCTAGAAGAGCGGGCGGTGTTGCCTTGTTGTTGTAGGCGAGCCGAGAAAGCACCACACTGGAATGAACACGACTCGAGTCTTGTAGGCAGTCCATTTAGCCAAATAGATTGCATAGCGATCGTGAGAGCACTGTGACTATCCGCGAGTCGCCTGCCAATCCATGTTACCGCTCGTTCGTATCACAGAGGATTGATATTTCAGATCACAGTGCCGTGAAGCCCTTTGATTCGATGCCAATATGAGACTTATCGATCAAATGACCAGTTTGGACGTACTTTACCTCGCTTAGATTGCCACTTCGACCCGTGAAGTGGGGTGGATCAGACAACTCGCCTGCACGTAGCGATGAAGTATATGCGAAGAAGTATATGCAAAGAGATCCGGATTTCGGCAAGAAAGGCAGCGCTTCATGGAATAAATCAGACTGAGCACGTGCGAGAAGGGCAGAGCGGCGGCAGCTCAAACGTCATTATTGATCAAGCCATTGGATCAAGCGCGACCTCGCTTTTTATTGAAACTTGGGAGCTATCTTGATCGATCCAGTTCTGAGGTTGCCAGAAATCTGGAAGGTATGTCAGATTTACTTGCGGCGTCATCTCCTGGCGCTGCCGACATCTTTACGAGTGCAATCGGGCCTGCAAAAACGTGAGAATGCAGTCGGCGAGAAGGCCTGTATCTCAAGGACACACTTTGACAGCGAAAACAGAGCTTATAGATCAGAGAAATTGGTTGGAAAGGTCTCTATGTTGTTGGTTCACAGTAATAGAAGAAACGTCTGACATCACTTCGTCAGAAAAGAAGCCAATGAGAAATGATAAGAAATACGAGACCGAAGTCTCAATTCTTTCAGACCTTCGCGTATCTGATAATATGCATCGTCCATCCCAAGCGTCTACGTTTGGGAAAAGCTACTTCGGTATGGCTTCTGTAGCCTTTGGTCGTACATTCTTTGTGGCCCGGCATGTTCAATCGACGACAGACTGTCACGTTCAAGACAGAGGGTTGGGTCTCAAAGAAGTTTGATCGTGCAAAGCAAGGCGTACTTCGTTTCTTCCTGGTGAAACGGGGAGAACTTCAATGCGTGCATGGAGACGATATTTTAGGAAGTGCCATATTCATTTCACAGGGCCCGAAAAAACGAATGAGGCATTTTCGGTCCTGCAATTCCAAGGTCCTCGTAAGTTATGGGCATGCCGGCAGTCTGAGACATACAGTACGGTCAAAGGTGGCCCCAATCAGCGGGGCAGAGGAAGCAGCAAAACTGATCTCGGTTGATGGGAGGAGGGCGGAGTGTTCAGGGAACGGCACGTTATCTTTGACCTTCAGTTCAAGTCTCCGGTTGAGCTGAAGACGATATGGGAGAACGTTAGAGGTCGAAAATTGATATAGTGATGAAGACACACCAAGGTCACCAGTACTATCAGGACAGGCACGAACTCAACGTGCTCTCACAGCCAATAATTCCAAAATCAGGCCTTCCGCGCCATTCACACCCTTCTTGCATACATGACTATTCCTAGTGGCTCGAAGGTGTAGCCAACTGCGAACGAGAAGCCTTGCATCCCGTGTCTGGATGACAGAGTCGAAAGCGGTCTCGTCATTTCACCAACGGTCGTGGCCTTGATTTCCAACGAGATCTAGACTTATATTCCTGAGAGATTTGGAGAGGTACACAAGCCTGACGGTCAATCCAATGCTAGTCTTGATGCTGGTGCGTTCGTCGAATTTGAGGAATTCAAGTTCCGATGGGAAGCTACTCCTCATCGTCGACGATAACATCCTGCAAAATCGAGATATCCCGATTTCCCGTGTGAGTCCTCTGAGATTGTCCGAGAACCCAAGCGTTAACGAGACTGTTAATCTAGATTTGATATTCCTACCAGCAATAATGCTACTGTCGGCGCCGTCTGTCAGCTGTGTCCAGCTGACGATCTAGGTCTGCCACCTTTCTCTATGTCAGCGCCTCGCACTTTGGATCTCTATCATCGCACTCAAGGTCCTGTTCTCTTCTGGGAGGTAGACTTCTCTCGGAATCTTCAACTTGAATGGTGTGACTAATTTATCCTGGTAGTCTCGTTCGCTGAATCATGAAAATCAAGTCACCATGCCACCGACAGTTGAATCGAAAATATTCACAGACCGGGAGACTAAGATGGCGGCCATAACACGGGGGATGACAACGGTGGCCATGGTTCGTCATCACCTGCCGAACTCCCATACTCTCTCTGATCGCTCCAACCCTAACAGCGTCGGAACAGTAACTTCTCAGCGGCGGAGTCTATCGCTCTTCCAGAGAATGCCACCGTCCTGCCTCGCGAAACATTGCAAGCGTGGATCGCACAAAGCAAAAAGGGATTTTCGTCAGCCTATACTGAGCGTGAACTTCGGTAGGTCCGTCGTGTAACTCTTTTGAAACAACCAACCCTTTCTGACCGATCTCATCCGACCAGCCTGTGATCACCGGATTCCGCGACCACAGTCTCCCCTTCTCGAGATCTTAATGAATCGTTCTCTCCACTCAAATTTCTTAAGGAATGCGAGCACCCCCATCAAGAACTGTGGCAATTCAAGCAACGTCCGAGATTTCGTAGGCGGGAATAGGGTTCGTTTCACTGTTTCACACAACAAGAGCTTGCAATAGAGCATCTGTTAGAAATTACCTTTCGGTTCTTATCACATGCTGATGCGAGAGTCTTCGCTGCTCAGCCCGAAACCGGAAATGATGAGGGCTATGCGCAGTGTCAAAGGCGAAGGTTCACCGCGTCGCTCTGCGAGATCTGCATGAAGTTCCGGAGGTCTAGGACCCCCTCAGCAGCATGCATAGCAGACCTAGATCAGGATCTCGAGGCGTTTGCAAAATTGCTTACTGCTGCGAAGTATGTGCGTCCTTGGTCCATTATGATACGCCGTCACTCATTCAATTCCTAGTCCGCGTTCCGCATTCGCGCGTGTGTTCAATGCTATACGTTTCGTGCGTATTAGGACAACCTGCCCGTATCGATTCCAGTCCAGGCTTGGTTGCGAAATTCGACAATGGCAATGCTCGACCCAAAACTCTGATAGTCCAATTCGCCACAGCCTACCTGGGCACAACTTGCATGCGTATCCCCTTTTCTGGAGATCAAGGTGAGCTCGCTCCTGCGTTATCTGGTCTGTGATGCACCGATACCCTTGCTGACTTCGTCTCAAGCTTACCGCGACCTGACCCTGATGAAGCCTTGTTCCGTCTGAACAACTCTCGGAGGTCGAACTTGCGCTTTTCGCTTCCATTCTTGTCTCTTCACGTCTTTGGACTTAAAGAGATCCGGTACTTGCAATCAACCGAGCTTTGACTTGACCTCCTCAAAATTCATGTCACGTCTTTCAACCGCCGACAAGCAAGATTCTTGAATTTGTCATGCTAGTGCTCCTACCATTATGTCGTCTCCGGCTACGTGATGTCTGAGTAAACCGAGTTTGGGTTCTCATCCAGAGGCAAAGGCCGGCTAATACCAGGCCCTCCTGAGATCTTACTACGCAGGCGTCCGACCGACAACTGTGATCTGGATGCTTGGACGACAATCACGTCTCCGAAGAAGAATTTCGTAGCGAGCTTTCACTCATTATGCCGCTGACAATCCCTGGACTTTCTCAAGATTCAATCCGCCGAAAGCAAAAGATACAACGATGACGTCATCATAAATTTCTGGCAGAAAACTGAAAGGGCCAACTTGGTACACCCAGACGTGCTCGTCCCTCCACCACTCGTTAAGGATTCCCAAGACCTCTATTCATTTAGCATCATGTCCGGCGCAAGGGCGGATAGCCTCGATCCGCAAGCTGGAAGACTCAGTCGCCGCTAGAGATTCCTCACTGATGGCCCACAGGGGTTTTCGGTCAGCTTGCTACAGGTATGGCATCCGGCTACAACGTACTTCCTTACACATCTCTGACCTTCTCTGAAGGGACTCCTATGGCATCGGTGATTACAGCAATTCGACCGACCGTGGCAGCAACGACTGCAATGCGGTTTCCTCAAGAATCACCGCTCGCTCGCACGCGTACTCCTGCCGGAGACTGAGATTCTGACGCTGCGTTAAAATCAACCACTGCAGGAAGCGCTCGAGTTAGGTGACCTACTGGGCTATGGTAGAGCAAAGCAAAAGACCTCTTTGATGGACCGATCTTCATCCCCGGAGCACTGTTTACCTACGCCAATCGCAAAAGCGAGAGCAGGAAAGAAGCCATGAAGAACCAATAGACCTAGTAGCACTTCAAATCCAGGATGTTTGTGTGAGGGGATCACGGAATCTTGCCGGTGACAGGATTTGAGTGACTATGAGTGTAGGCCATGCCTGAATACACCTTGTTCCCTCCCACAACGAAGTGGCATGAAATAGTGAAGCATGACAAAAGAAGAGGATAATAAATAAATGCCCAAATTAATCACCGCGCAACCCATAGCCAGAACGGTTATAGCGAGGGATGGCGGAGATAGGAAAAGGCGAGGAGACAACATACGCCGAATGATCGCACGCGATGCAAACGACATACGAGGCCTCGGAAGAAAAACGCACTACCCCCCAGATAAGACACCAAGCACTTGAGCCAAGTGCAATGGTCGCCCAAACAAGGCAGCAGCGAAAAATAAAAATAAAACGCGTCACCCGAAGCAATCCAAAACTGGAGCCCAGTAGAGGACAGCCCACACAGGATCAGCGAGCTATGCCCAACGACCGTCCCGACGACACACCAAGACCGACTCGCGGTGCTAGAATGTGCCACGGGAGTGATCACGAAGCAAGGCTCTGTGCAGGAAAGGGAAGGGGGAAAGGAGAATGCGGAAATCCGACGAATAATGCCGTGGTTATATAGACGAATTGTGTTGGGTCGCAGCCCAGTAAGCTATGTTTGCTTGTGAATAAGCTACTGACTCACCACAAGAGGACATTACATGACCCTCAGTCATCCTCACACTCAGCAACTACGGTTTCGAAGAGCCCAATCTGGAATGCAGAGAGAACACTATTGAACACAATAGTCAGCGATTAAACTCGTGAGTAAGCCAATATACTTACCACAAGAGAGCAGTCGTAGAGTCAGTCAGCGATCCATAGAGAATGAAATGAAAATCCTTTGCAGTACGATCTCGGATTCTCGGAGGGTTTGACACGAGAAAAAGCTTTTATAAGCGTCCGGTTGCCGGCAACTTGCCGCTTCTCTCCCCGTAGCTACAGAGCCGCATTATACTTGAGACAGTGTCCAGAACATTCTAGCGGTAGAAGTGGAATCTTCCATCTCCCTCGGTTCAAAAAGCACTAAAGATTGCAAACTTCCTGTTTCCTGACAGATCGCGAATTTCGGTCATTGATTTTTGTCGTACAAGGTTGTCAAAATCGGCATGAGCAATCGCGCTAGATGGGATAGTCGGCTTCTGATCTCTTAGTCTATGAAAATCTGCACAGGAACAAATTTCACGGCAGGCCTCAGGCCAAGCGCTTGCGAGGAGCGGGCCAAACACATACAAACAGTGAGATTGGCGGGTTGCAGTCAGACAGAACCCAGAATACTGATGTGCACACAGATTCAATGGGGATCGAAGTAGCACGAAGAGCTAGAGATCCCGGATATGCTACCGTATCCTTCGCGGATATCGACAGTACTCTGAAAATCGACCCTGCTCATTTTGACGAAGACTTGGCTCTTGAAGTCCTAGGCATCTACCTGGCCCGGGCGCGTGGGCGGCGAATGCATCAAATGCATGTTCCGCTGCTTCCGAATGTTCTTCTGTGATTCAGAGTCGTTGCGCCGAAATTTCACTGAGTGAGTCTCGACGGACCGGAGGAAGCAGCAAGCCTCAGCAATGTTGCGCCGTAGATCATAGCACATAGAGAAACACAAAAGAAGCAGCACGCGTCCAAGAGGGTTCCGACGCCGACGAGGTTCAAAGCGACAGATCGAACGTTTGAGACTGATAGTAGGGGGTGGTGGGACGATGTGAGGTCTTGACCATAGTGACGGTACGAGACAGTGAGGGAAGGAGGTAGTCAACATTGACATCAGCAAAAGAAGAAGGTCCGAGCTGAGATTCAACCCTCTGATATGACATTCCACGTTTGCGTGCAAGGAGCTCGCCGTATACGGGGGTTGTGGACGTGGGTGGATGCTTCTGAGCGGAAGTAGATTCAGAGCCGATGAATCGAGGTCATCAGATGATAGAGTCCAATTGTTCTCTTGGTGAAGGAATCGAGACTCTTCATGCGACTCCTCCCCCAAGAAGTTGCTGTTCCTTTTGGTCACGAATGGGCAGCCGGACAAGGAGTTTAGCACCTGGAGGACTGTCGGCTTGTTCTAATTCTCAGATTAGAAGATAGAAGGAGGGCGTAGCTACACACCTCACTACTCGGACTCCAGCCTCCCAGCGGCAACCCACGGAGCACTTCATTTGGAAGCGATAGCTGGAAGGAATAAGCAGAGCAGATTCCCAAGGAAGCATCTGCTGGATCATATCAGTCGATTATCTTGTCGGATAAAATTCCAAAACCTGACCGGCCTGACCTCCTCGACTGTGGTATCATCCGGCCCCGCAAGTCGCAATGTTCATTCTGACTAGTACTATGGGGTTGCTTTCCGCGGAGAAGAAGTCGTCACTGCCATATGTCACGGTCAAGCGTTGTCAGAGCCAGTGATGCGAGTTGTATGACCACCAAAAATGGGCGTAAGATCAAAGCAAAGCGACCTGGTCAAACGAGAGCAAGACGGAGAGCACTGGGTTTATTTGGCACTATTGACGTTTGTGGGCCCTCGGGCGTCTGAAAAGGCAACAACACGGATGCAGGTCTCGAGCTCCCGACGATTTGAACCACGTCTCGCAAAGTTTGGCTCTCTGAATCAGAGCTACGAAATCATTCAATTTTGTCCCAATTTCGCGCCCTTCGAGTCCTCGACCTCGACGTGTTCTAGTCCCTTTGTAATATATCAATATATCAATGATCGGGTCTCGAACAGGCATGCTGTGTTCAGGGCCAGATTTCAACATTTCAATCATTACATTACACGTGTGAGCTTTACGTCGATTCAAATAACGCTGTCACAACGGAGCCGAAAATGCAGGAACGAACGAGTCACGCTCGCTAGCAACGTATATATAGCACCTCCATGCTATACATCTCTCCTCCCCAATTCACCTCAGACGATAGGAGGCTCGAAACTCCTCCACTTATAATAAATCGAACGATCTATTGATAGAAATGGCATCCGACTCAAGTGCTATCAAGACTTACAAGGGAAGCTGCCATTGTGGCAAATTCGCCTACGAATTCAAGCATACGTCGCTCGAAGCGCACGAGTTTCGAGCTACCATTTGCAACTGCAGTATCTGCTCTAAGAAGGGAAACGTTTATTCTGTGTGAGCTTCTTCTCAATTTGACCCCCTTCGTATCCTCTGTTTCCATTCTTCAACCTTCGTCGCGCGTGAATTATTGTGCTGAATACCCGCCCAGATTAATGGACCCTTCCGAGATCACCTGGAAGTCAGGCGATCTCGCCAGCCTCACGGAGTATACGTTCAACTCGAAGACCTGTCATCATTATTTCTGTCCCGTCGATGGATGCGCGATTGGAGTCTTGATGGACGAAAACAATCCGTTTGTGAAGAACAAGATCACGTTGAACCTTAACTGCGTTGAGGGAGTGGATACCGAGAAGTTGAATAAGAAAATTTTCGACGGAAAGAGTCACTAGGAGATTACAGCTTGGTGAGTCGATTGATTTCATTTCCCGACTTCATTTGAGTGCATCGTCTCAGACCGAACGCAGATCTGAACATAATATCCAAACCCGAATGTATTGTCTTGCACAGCACACAGTCTCTGTCTTGAATCGATTCGACTGGAAACAGGTCCTTGTGTACTACTAAGAGCGATTTGGCTGGGAAATTTGCATGAGCTCCTGAGGCCTGAGGTACAGCCACGCAGTCGTAGTCGCTTTGTAGAATTAGGACCAACCAAAGGATATCGAGCCTGAAATAAAATCTTGGATAAAATGATAACAGCAGTGCATAGAGATACATGGTTTGTGAAGGAGGCTGATTCAAGAACGAAAGGGGATAAAGATCCACTCCACACGCAGAAAAACGTTCCATGACATAGCTCGAGGTTGCCCTCAGCTGGATGAGACCGTGACGTCGAGTCGATGACGGCAGAGAGTTGTTTGCATGTATTTGCAAGCCAGCTTCAAGTTCATCCAAAGTTCATCTTCGCTTCAATCCTTGCTAGTGCTATCGAGTTCTGGCAATTAGGAATCTTGCTATCGCCCCTTCGATTTTAGCCCTGATTTGAATGGTTTCTGCTCTTCGATAAGCAACAAATCTCAGAGAAAACTATGTCGGCGGCGTGGCTATTAGCTCGTACGGAACTTCTGATCCGCCACCGCAAAATCCTACGTACATTTACGACACGCTCCATGGGATCAGTATTGCGCTCAGCTGTCCCTGAAAAATGTTAAGAGGCGATGCAATGTATACGAGGCGAGTCAAGTGCGTGGCATCATAAATCCTACTCAATCCGGTGCTCAATCAACGTCTAGCCCCAGCTCCTATCAGCACCCCGCCGCCTCGCCAAGTTTGCGTGTAAACCGAAGAGGCTCTTCTCGATGCCTGCAGTGTCGATATGACATGGACTCCAAAACTTGTGCGCGCGATACTGGACAATTGAGATGAACAGCCGTCGCTGTGGGCTTGACACGTCATCAAGATGGTCCCTCTCTCAAATTGACCTACGCCAATCACGGAATTGGCCTCTTCGATCATTGCTACACGTCTTGCAACTCTGTCAACACTCAAGTCCTGATCGGTATTTGCTACCAGAGCGGGTTTCCTCTTTCGACTTGATGGTCCGAGATGATGTGGCGTCGCTCCGTTCGCTGGTGGTGATCCTGGTTCTCAATGTGGTTATTCTTCGTGGATCCTTACCCGTCCTGCGAGTTTGTGTCGTTGATTTCTTTGGTCTCTTGTGGTTTCTTATCCTGTGTTCTTGCCTATGCCGATCTCCGTGTCCGATACACCGTGACTGCCTACCACTTTTCTATGCTGTGCACCGTGTTTCACCATACTCACGTAACGCTATCTCTCGCTGATAGCTGTGTATTTGGGGGTCTTTGCTAGCCCAGGGGCTTTTGCATCATCGACCCGTAAACTGCAAAGAGGTTAATCAAAAAAATCACACTGGCGGAAAGTCGAAGAAGTGTTGGCTTCTCGTGGAGGCTGTGGAAACCTCATGACACTAGAAGACTGTGCTCTAGATAACGTGAGCGTCGTGGCCTTCATTCTTTGGAGGGAGGCTGATTGTATTGAGTCGTGCCAGGAGATGTTTATCGCATGATTTTCTCACCCACTTCACTATGAAAGGACGTACGTTCAGCACGGTAGTAGCGTGTTTGCCGGTCCCTATCCGAGTCGCGATGTCGTTGCAGTATCAATACTGTAAGATCGCATTTCAAGATTTGGGTTTTGAATGTCTCCGGACTACATGCGACATGTGATAAAGGCGAATATACAAAAATATGCCGACTACATTTTAGGTCGTTTGCGTGTGATACATACGAGATATCCTTTGACACGATTTACGAATGTGCTGCGGTCGTGCTGAGACCTCCCAGCGATTCCGAATCGGAAATAAGCGAGGAAAGCGGGCACGTGGCACTTTCACTTCATGAATTCAGCGACCTTGGCGACCTCAGCGCCTCAGCTTTTCTCTTGATACAACATGGCTGAGCGACCAGGTGATGCAACGATATAGATTCTCTTCCAGTCAATGTCAAACCTCCAATTTTATGATCTCGTCGTCATCCAAGTACAACGGCAAGGTTGGATTACTCAGCTGGCCGAGGTTTTCCGCTCGCTCAATGCATTTTGCTCTTTCAGATTACGAGTCCCAAGCATTGACAGACTATTCCTGTGAAATTCCGGGTATCTTTGGCTAACTCAAGGCGATTGAAAGGAGACAACACGCGACAGATTTGTCAGGCTGTCTTTTGGATGACTTCGAGTAAGAATACCAGCCCGTCCGAAGAGCGGTTTTGACTCACAATGCAGATGCCGGTAGTCGAAAGAAGTCTTATTGGATCTAGACAGGCTCAAAACAAACTGTTCTCTTGCGTATCGGGGCCTATCATGTGACTATTCTTCGCCCCAACCCCAACGAGTCGGCAGCGACTCGCTGTTCGTCGGCCTCCAGTGGTTCCCAAAGAAGCCATCCCGTACTTTGCGCATCTTGGAAGGACGAGAACCTTGGGGCGTGTTGAGCTTTTTGGAGGTGCACTTGTTTGGTATGTGCAGATTCCATTACATCCAGCCTTGTGTAACGACTTATCATCTTGTTTAATTCAGAACGTGAACTTTTTGAAGATACTAGCCAGCAGCCATCATGCGAAACTCACCCCCAACGATTTCCATCTGTTGTCCATTCAATACCCGTGAGCCGGACTGACCGTCCATGGCCGAGCTGCTTGATATGCGTGTCGCCGAGAACCCACGCACAGCTGCCGACGCGCTATCCGTCGGTAGCAGCGGGACACCTGCGCCGCCCCCGACGTCACACTCGTAATCGAGTCATGAATGCTCGTCTCGAGCTATATAAACCGCCTCGAACCTGCTCTATCAAACATCATCTCCCAATCCCAATCCCACTCCAGTTCCTAACCTCCCTCATTCCCAATTCGCAATCATGTCCACTCCTGCCGCCGCTGAACCCGCTAGCCAGACCTACAAAGGTCACTGCCATTGCGGCAAATTCGCCTACGAATTCAAGCACCCTTCCCTCGACGAATACAAAGCGATGACCTGCAACTGCAGCATATGCTCTCGCAAGGCATACGTCCATTCCAAGTGAGTTTCAGATTGCTGTCGCGATTGAAATTGATGCTGACTCTCCACTTAGATTCCTCCCAGTCGACGATATAACCTTTACGTCCGGAAGCCGTGAGGAGCTCTCGAAGTACATCTGGAAGAACGGCGTCGTCCATCACCTTTTCTGTCCCGTAGACGGGTGCGCTGTTGGAGCCTACGTCGCCCCACAGAACGCGATGTCGATCAATCTCAATAACGTTGAGGATATCGATATTGCGAAAGTTGATAAGTTCATGAACAATGGGAAGGACTCTTAGACACCCCGTAAGTCCATTCCCTTGCCTTCGTTCTTTCATGATTCTGAACGCGAGTCTGAGCAGGATTTCCACCAATTATTGTATTCCCAAGCATTACTTTTTCACTAGTATGGGAGTGATAATTACGATACCGAGGCTTGTAAAGGTCGATCGATTAGACAGTAAATAACAGTAACTTGAGGAACTAGTTTATGACTCGAAATAAGCGCAGGACTCATCGCGCAGATGATCGACGATCGACGCTCGGAATCAATTTATAGAGGCGCTGTAGCCGTGAAAACTTTGTCAGGGGTAGTACTCCGAACTCCGATCCAACACACTCCCAGCGGACAGGGGCCAACCTAAAGGCCCTCAGCTACCGAATCTGATTGTAATTGGCGAACCATGCCTAAATTCCCGTCGATGACATTTTGTCTCGACTGATACAGCACCCCGCAAAAGAAAAGATGCAAGCCTGGCTGTTTGAATCACTGGGACTCGGACTCAGAACTCAGAACTCTACTAGTACGACTCCCTGTCAAGACGATGACATACCGATCATCAATTTCCAGCGGGTAGCAGTGCAATATGGCTGTTCATTTCTAGGGATTTATACACGATCAACTGCCCTCAATCCTGGTTTCTAGGCTCCGGGACTTCACAATTGGCTCACACTCCTATGGCTGCGTTCTCCTATGTAAATGGGTACCTGGAACTACCATATTCGATGTCGGCCTATGCCGCAACTCTGGCGATCCTCTCATCTGCCAACCTGCTCCTGTGCATGAAAAGATCCTATGAAATCATGTCGGCGGTATGTCGCATCGGTTGACGGGGACAATAGGGGTGTCCATTGCCAGGTACGGTCGTTTCACACCGCTTACTTCTAAACTAAGTATCCATCAGAGTCATTGCGTTGAATCGTGGTTGTCACATCACGACGGGGACCAGGCAGCTTGCAGACTCAATAACGAAAGAAAGGAAAGAACGACCCGTCCCTGGAGGGTCCGGGCAATTCGCTGCACTGCCCATTCCTCTTCGAGAGCAGGCCCTGGTGAGAACCTAAAAATAGCTCAGGACTCGGTCCATGGCCCTCGACTCGTTACAAAATCCCCCGCCCTCCGTACTGGTACAAGGAGGGCGCATCGTCCAACCCAGTGACCAGTCGAACCTTCCCAGCTACGCTCACCATGAGCACATCCTCGAGCTCGAGCTCGACATCAGCCACCTCTACATCCAATCCACTTTCCACCCCTTCGGTCACTGCCAAAGATGACATGGCAGTCCTTCTCGAATACATGCTGAGTCATCGATTAAGTCACGCTAGTTGGTGGTATGCGTACTACTTCTGGCTCTTCGTAGCAGGATTCGTCATCCTGTTCTCCGGCTTTCACGTTACTGGATCTCGGCAAACCGTGATTGGGGCATGGTGGAGTAAACTAACGCTGAGACGGCATACCTGGAGACCGCAAAAGAGTTGGGAAAAGATGATGACCCGGCATTTTAAGCATCGGCAACCATCCGCACTTCCCTCAGACGCCCAACTCTTTTCGCTCGCAATTATCACAATCGTCATCGTCGCTGTCACCCTTGCCGGACCTGATTATATCGCTCCCAAGACTCGGCCGTCAACCATGCGAGCGATGATCCGGCGAAGTGAGCCTGTACTTACAGGTCCACCTACTCACGATGTCAACAAGGATTGGTGGACCGTAGGCGATAGAACTGGTCTCATTGCCTTCGCCCTTTATCCCTTCGTCATACTCCTCGCAGTGAAGGCACAACCCTTTGCCATTTTATCCATGCCTTTTGTTCTTCAGCTCAACTTCGATAAGTTGTGTCGCCTTCATCGATATACTGGAGGTGTCATATGGGTGCTTACAGCACTTCACGTCATCACCTGGACAGTCCAATTGGTCAAAGACAAACGAAGTTCATGTTGCGAAGTTCCTCTCTGGGTGAGTTCAATATTTACTTCTGCTAAGTTCAATGTCATTGATATTACCGCAAGGTGTTTGCCTGGAGTTATCCCAAATTCCTCTGGGGGTGGTCCAGCTTCTTCTTCATGACGATCCTCTTCTCTTCGTCACTGAGCATGTTCCGAGAAGGTCATTATGAAGTCTTCTACGGCCTTCATTTCTTCATGATCCCCTTGATCCTCATCACATCGGCGCTCCACCACCCTCCAGTTGCCATTTGGTGCTGGGTCGCACTGTCTTTGTGGCTCGCAGAACGCATCTGGAGAGCGGTCAGATTCTCGTGGATCAACGGGATATATCCGCGTGAGAAGGGCAGTTCGACATCATACGGTACCCGCGGTCGAGGTGTAGGATCATTCTCAGCAGGACCCTACAGCGAACTACCTACCCTTCATGACGATCGTTCGTCTATAAGACCGACTTCTCTTTATTCTAATCCCTCCGTGCCACTCATTTCACCTGATGCGCGCCAATTCTCCAACGCACCACCTCCCGGTTACGCACGTGCCGACATCCTCCCAGGGAATCTAATTCGCCTCAGTGTCGTTTCTTCTCGCCCGTTCACTTGGGCTCCAGGTCAATATGCGTTGATACGCATTCCCGAAATATCGAAATTCACTAGTCATCCGTTCACCATTTCATCGATATGCGATCAGGCTACAACTGAGAGGCCTCCGCTTGTCGTGCTGATCGCTGCAAAGAACGGATTCACGAACGATTTGTGGAACTTGGTGAACCGGAAAGCCAAAGAAGGTCCTCAAGAAAGCACCTCCCTGATGTCTACAGGCCGCAGCGCCATTCTTCGCACCCATGTCGACGGACCATTTGGATCCGCTTCGCGATCGAGATGGGCCAAATTTTCGACGGTCGTCATCATCGTTGGAGGCTCCGGAGTTAGCTTCGGATTAGCGATCATGCAGTTCCTCTGCCTGTGTATGAACGGCAGAGAAGCTAAATCCTTGAGCTATAGTCCTGGCGGTTTCGTACATAGCGCGTTCCGAACGACACGCGTGCGCTTTATTTGGACGGTTTCCGAATTTGGTAAGTACTCCTCTTTCGGGATTTTCGATGATATTGACATCCGCGTTCAGCAAAGATCCAATGGGGCGCGAGTGTGATTAAGAGATGCATGGACCTTGTCGGAGGAAATGAGCGGACATTGCAGATAAGCATCATCGTCTCGTTCTCGAGAGCGAAGAAGACTCCGGATTCTCTTGACGTAACATCCATGCGCTCGGCTGCGTCGAGTACTACGTCTTTCCCCATCTCCGAATCGCCATCCACTGCTGATCTCCTCAATCCTACTCCAGAAAGTTCCACGTTTGGATCACTGGATACTCCCCTTTCGCAATCCTCAACTCTGCCTGCCGATAATGAAGAGAACTACCATCCACTAGATTTCACTAATTTCGACGGCGAAGACCAGTCCCGAACGGCAGCCGAAGATAAGTTGTCATCTCAAATTCAGAAAGCAGGCGCTGTGCGACGAAGGGCTACGATGCATCGGAAAGCTACCATGGAACTCCAGAGACGGGCGACTGCCAAACAAGAAGCGGAAATCGTTCGTTCCCCTGATGCAGATCCAGATCTCGAAGCTCAAGGATTCCTCTCTCCTGAAATTACATCGTCGCCTCCATCGGGTTCTCTCCTCTTGACACCCGAAGGAGACAAAGAATCAGGATATTTTCCATCGGATCCGAAACAGCCAACATCTGCACGTTCTGTCGGGTTTGCAGAGCCGGCTGTTATGGTTGAAGATCCTGAGGAACCTGCCATCCATATGTCAGATAAAGATATGCATCTGGCTGATATGGATCCCGAGGAAGCCGCTGCTGTCAAGTTCTTGTCAGAATATGCTCGGCATGGAAGCTTGAGGGATATCAAGAAGATCGAAAGCATTCTGAAGGCAGAGAAGGCCATGTCTCATGGAGCGCTTGCAGTAGCTTGTGAGTTCTGAGTCTTAGTGTGTAAGTCTTGAACTGACGACGTCACAGGTTGTGGACCGCTCGCTTTAACGGCAGCGGTACGGAAAGCGGTCGCGGCACAAATTGATCCCGGGGCTATTGCGAAAGGAGATATGAGCGGCTCTATCAGCCTGATGTCTGAAGAATTTGATTACTAGTCGTGTGGGCTTAGTTTGTGGCGATGGACTATATGATGGTAATATTGGGACCTTCTCGTAATGACTGTACGTGTAGGTGGAGATATACCGGATTTAGTAGGACTTGGGATTTTTTCTGGGTGAAAGACATTATGGAGTATTTTTTGTACGAGTAAAGGGTAATACTCCATGGTACATTCGTACCCGTGTCCTGATCGACTCGGCGACGCGATGATTTGCTAGAATGCGTGTCGATCCGATTCGATCTCCTACATCGGCAGATGAACGAGGGTTCCTCACTAGTCTGGAATAAAAAATAGTCTCGGCACATGGTCATTGGGCGAACACATAGGCGCCTGAACCGGTAGTCGAGGCAGACGTCCGACTCGGGATTGCGACTCGGTGTCCGACCAGTCCTCCTGCAGACCATCTTTCCTCCCCTACAAGGGGTCGAGTCATATGGCGATCCTCGGACGCGTGATACTTTCGTATTACAAGGTGACACAAGGATGCTGATGAATCCACCTTCATCGAAGATAAAAGAGCTTGACTATCCTGCGTTACAGACCAAACTCATCGAGCCCTTCGCACTCAGTCCTTTGCATCCATGTCCTCCGAGTCTTCTCTGAAACTGTACAAGGGCCACTGCCATTGTGGAAAGTTTGCCTATGAGTTCAAACATGCCCCGCTTGAAAGCCACAAAGCTACAGTCTGTAATTGTAGTATTTGTTCCCGAAAAGCATATGTTTATTCGAGGTACCGCGTTATTCTCTCAATATTGTCAAGTTGTTTTCTGACACCCGATTTTTTGTCGTTAGCTTGACTCCCCTTACCGATGTCACATGGACTTCGGGCGAACTTGGAGGGTTGACGGACTACGTTTGGCGCACCAAGACGACTCACCACTATTTCTGTCCCATCGACGGTTCTGCGCTCTGCACGACTCTCGATGGAAAACCAGGATTCATCTTCTTCAATCTTAATTGCGTCGATGATATTGATGCGAGCGCACTGGAGAAGAACTTCTACGATGGCAAGAGCGCATGAGGTATTTTCTACCTGTCTCCTTCTTGCGGCCGTGCGACAGAACTGACTCTTTTTCTCTCAGCGCTATTTTGAAGACGTCTACAGCACTACTAGTACCATCTTCGAAAAAAAAAAAAAAGAACGAGGTCACTGCTTTGGAGGTCGAAGCGTAGTCCATTATTTTGTAGACTTTCCTCTTGTTTTCCTTTCCTTCTGGATAGTCATATCGTTGTGAAATAATTGGATTATTGTGAATGCTCGCCTGGCTACATCGGACTAGATCTCAGGTGAGGTGACATCGAAAGGTCAACTGTACTATGCGAACATCGTGTGGGCGTGCCGGCGGCCAGCCAAGTCTCGAGCCAAGCAATCGTTAGAAGAGGATGTCTCCCAATTGCAACCATCACAAGCAAAGCAACTCGCTCAAAAGCGTGACACGATACATGTAGAAATCTCTGGCCTTAACCATCATCTTGCTCAAATACGCTATTTCATTTTACCTATCAGCATGACCTCAGATTAGTTAAAGCAACGTACCAAAACTGTTCGACCACCTTCACAGTCATAATTGTGTTCGCCTGCGTCACAGCGATTTCATCGTCCTCACAGCTCCTCAGCACGTCTGCAAACCAAGCTGGGGCTGAGACCTTGACATACAAGTCCGACTTCAAGTCGACCGGCCATGCACCGGATAATTCAACACGCCTGAGGCATGGAAAATTCCGTCGGTTCAAGGACTGCAGAATCGGTTTTAGTCTTGACGGTGTATCGTGCGGGATCCAAGGCAAAGATATTATCAGACCCAACAGGGTTGGGTGTGATAGGGGCAATGCTGACTCCCATAGTACCGGGATGACAGGCGCGAGGGTCGTTATCATGAACTCTAGATCATGGCAAAGAGACATGATGGGTTGCACGTCCGAAGCGATCAACCTCCCTTCCGCTTGCGTTGCGCCACTCACCACCGTCAATCGCCTAATATGCCGGCCGTTCAATCGAAAGAAAGGTAGCACACATTTTTGAAAATCCGTGGCGTCCGGAGCCAAGAACTGCACGCTCATTATACGGATGTTAGGTGTATACCAAACGGAGATACTGCGCCATATGTATGACCAACAGTTCAGGCATTCAAGACGACGGAAAACTATAGGCTTGGCAGAATCCAATGGGGCTGAGACGCGTTGGAACACTGCTGCACCTAGGTCTAAGCACCGCAACGACTCAAGTCTGCATAGGTTGACTTGCAGGCTCCTCCATTGTGATAGGCTCTTGCCCTCCAGAGAAACCGATCGAAGCAAGACTAAATTAGGACAAACTTGGCACACAGCGCTGAGCATGGTGCAGGTAGGACTGAGATATCCGATATACAGTCCCCTCACAGCGCCCCCAAAAGTATTATGACCAAGGGTTTGAGAAATTGGGTGTCTTCGTAGCTGTGGGAGGAGTTTATTGAATTGATTCTGAGAGGACACCCATACGTAGTTGTAGAGTAGCGGGATGCATAACGACGCCCAAGATCGACAGGTGGAAGAGATGGCAAGAAGTGTTTGGTACGCCTCTTTGGTCGACGGAGGAGTGATACCGATGCTTCTGTTATCAATGAGTAGAGCTCAAATCTCGAAACTGGAAACCACTCACGAAACATCGGGATAATCCTGAACAAAGGTATCTTCAAAATTTATAGGGAGATCCACAGACACCGGATGACCAGCCTCTCGAAAGATCATTGTCCAAATCTCAGGCGGCGCAAAGACCTCCCGAGTCTTCGAAGCTGGGAGTGGGGAACGGTTTCGTGCATTGTTTCGTTTCATAGCACGAATAGGAATAGGAATAGAATGCAAAGCTGCATAAAGTTGAGCTAATGTTATAGTTAAGTAGAGGGGCATTTCACCTCAATACATCAGCTAGTGATTGTGCCTTTCGAAGCCTTTCTCTCTACAGGTGCCTGAGCTTCACTGCCAGCGGAAATCGAGATTATTTCGAATGAAGTTGTCAGATTTGTGACAAACTTGAAGAGCGTGGCGTTCGACGTCGATAACGAGCAAGGTTTGGTGTCTGTGAACGTCTGGCTCCCGTATGGACAGGTCTAAGAACCAGTTGACGGTTACCAAATCTGGATGGTCAGATATGAAGCCAAGGCACAAACAGACACAAACACTCTCCTCCATCTCCTCACCGGTTCACTCATAGCAGTGCGTCGGCTATGGCACTCTTCTCTGCTCTCTCGCCCCATTCTCTGTGTAGGGCATGCTTTTTCCCCTCTGGCTAACAACTCTGCTGATGATTTTTCCAGAAAGCCGAGCTTGCCTATAGAACATCCTGGATGGTCCATCACTTTCACTCACTTGAATCGTCACCTTCAACCGGCAGTAACGAGACATCATATATTACCCGAACTGTATGTTCAATCCATTATCATCGCCTCATCTGTCATACATATTATTGCAAGACATAGCCCGACTGCACGAAGACGAAATCACGTCGCGTTCCACTATTCCATCCGAGATGTCCGTCGTTTTGACACCGTGATCGCGCTGGTGAGCCTACTCAATGCGACAATATCTTGACATTAATGCAAATACGAGAAGTAGGATACAATATTTAGTTGGGACTGGATTCGAAAGACGAAGACCGCTGACGTCCAAGTCTTTTATCAAGGGTGGCATGCAGCAGGATTGCTCCACAGAGTCTCGTAAGGATCCGGACTCATCTTGTCCACCTATTCCTCTCAAAACTACCGCGTGTTCTCTTAGTCAGCCCATCAACCATTATGCGAATCAGGCCCTCACCTACAAATCATCAAGAGTCCCTCGTATCCCCGTTTCACAAATTGCAGCATGGGAAACTCTTGGCCACGGAGCCATATGTAGTAGATTGCCGTTGTTCATCCCCCTGCAAACGCCATGATTTCCCAGAATGCCACGAATCGGGGTTTCCCCAAGCCGAATTAGGCACGTGCCATTCATTCCGAGAACTCGACGAACTCTTTCTGACATCGTCTGAAACAGTGGGAGAAGATTGTGATATCTGCAAGCGTCGTCGGGCCATGTCTATGAGATCGGGTTACCTGGCACAGGTAAGCCAGGTCAATGCCTTGTTGTCCGACACTCACAAGGTGATGGAAGGTGATTATGATATTCGAGGGGGTAGAGATGGTTCAATGGAATGTATCTCGCTGGATAACCTTAGGTGCGTTTATATCTTAGCTGAGCTAGCGTGACGCATCCTGATTCAGGATTCGTTCCCTCGAAGGACAGAGTTGCACGCCTGGACCAAGTTTCTTCGAACGCCGGCGTTGGGTGATCTCAGCACCTGTTCTTGAGCTTCTTTTGGCCTAAAACAAGCCACCTGCATGAAGGACGTGACCCGCCCGAGCTCTGTACGCAGCAGTCCAGTCGCGAACCCGGTGTTCCCATCTCGCAGGATTATTCTGCCGCTTCTCACCTCTGTGCTGCATTCGCCACGCTACGTGCTTCACTTCCTTGTACTGTCAATGCGCTTCTTTCCTGCTTCTCGATGCGCGTATTCCGGTTGCCAATCCCCTTTTTGGAAGAATGATCATGACCTCATATCATGGCACACAGTTGTTGCATTGTTCTTCTTATCGTGGCGGTTGCTTACGGAAGAATCTGACCCGTCATTCTCGGACGTGCGGCACACCCTAAACCTCCGTATATTGACAAGACTCGGTCGGAAGCAAGCATGGGACGACTATCTTGAGCGCCTAACCAGGGTCTCGCTTCTCGTGGCTGTGCTTGCTAGCTTCTCTTCGGTCGGTGATGCCAGTTTCGTTTCATATCCCCACTCGCGGACTGAGTTCAATGATCGTCGAAGTACTAGTTGTACAACTCGGCTTATGATATGCTTCCTGATCTCAGACAAAATGACTTCCAGAAACTCAGAAACTCAGCTTCCATTGTGATGCAATACAAAGGCTAAAGCTGAGACCGAGATCAAGCAAGGATTCAAAGTGTCGCAACCTCGTCGCCACCGGAGCTCTCACCATACTCTGTGTTCTACTTCCTTCGCGAAGCCAACCTATCTTCTCTGTTCAGTTTGAGTCGCTGGTGATAGTGTCGACTAAGGCGCCTCAACAGATCTCGCTTAGTCTGTACTTTCCTTGAGAATTTGTGCCATCAAACCTTGTTCAGGTGAATAACAGAAGCTGGCGGAACACGCGTCTCTCAGTGTCAGAAGCACTCATTCCTCAAGAAGCACTCAGATCTCACATCGGCTCAGACTGCCAGCTTCAATTTCAAGAAGTCGGTGATGGAGGTGTGGTCTCATTACGCTTGACTAAACCTTTTTGACGGGCTTCGCATACATCTAGGAGCCGATGTAGAATGCATCCATCAAGAACACGATCTCCGGCCCATGGGAAATATTGACTGGTTGTCCGGGAATTCATCTGTGAAGCCTGAAGCGATTCGATTAACATCTATTGCAGGATGGACAGCGTGCTACTTGAGAGTTGCGAAGGCAGGACGAATATGACCCGCTGCCTCCTAAACGCTATGTGTGTGGGAACTGTACCAATACTCAAATGAAGCATCGTCTCTCACTTTAATTTGAATTTGATCATACTGGAGACTGCCAGGCATCTTTATTTAAATGCATTGATATATCGAGTGCATGAGATGCCGTTATTTCTGTAGAGAAAATGGTTATTTGCACTTCGGTCGTCATCGGATGTCCGTTCGGATCATGTCGGCCTTCAATCTCAGGCCTTTGATCATAGCGTTCGAGGCTCTCGAAGTTGGACAAGACGATTCTGATCGACTATCCCATTCTGACACTATCTGTCGGCAACTACCCGCTGGCAATACATGAAATGAGATTGAAGGATGCCGGAGTTCTAGCAACGTCTCTGTCGGACGATCATCATCATCGATATCGCGACCGTTATCCGTGGGCCTGAGAGAATTTATATCGTCGTGATCGTCATCCTGTCGACATCGCACGACAGTATCCAGCTATAAGAGATTGACCGTTGGAGGCTACATCCTAGCCACTGCTTCTGATGGCGCCGAACTATCCTGAACGCCTGCGGAATGAAAAGGTCGTAGTTATCGGAGGAAGCAAAGGGTGAGCACTGATATTCACTCGTTTCATGGATAAGGCTAATCTTGACTGTAAAGCATCGGTCTTGCCGTTGCGGAGGCATTTATCTCTTTTGGCTCTCACGTCATCATCGTATCTTCGACTCAAGCATCCCTCGACGCCGCCATCACCTTATTGAAATCCGAATTTCCATCAGCGACGGAACACATTGGGGGACGGATTGCGAATGTCAAAGATGAAGCTTCCGTTTCTTCGCTCATCGAATCGCTCGCTTCTGAAGGAGGAGTGGACCATATCGTCTATACGGCCGTCGATAAGCGAATCAGGGGAAATATAGTGAATGAAGATATTGAGAAGGACAAAGAGTTGTTCGGGGTCAAGTTTTGGGGTCAGGTCTCTGTTGCCAAAGGTGCGCTCTCGCCTGTATATTATGCTGGACATCTTATCTGACCTCTTTGCCTCAGCTATCGCCAAGTATAAGGCCATCAAGTCAGGAGGGTCATATACTATCACTGGTGGCTCCTTAAGTCTGAAGCCAAAACCAGAGACCGCCGTTCGTGAATTCATACCACTCTTCAGATTGTGTTTGATGAATCGCCTAGGTCGGTGCGGCTATCAATGGCGCAGTCAACTCCTTGGCGAAAGGTCTTGCAGTTGACCTCGCTCCGTTGGGAGTACGAGTGAACGCTGTCATTCCCGGTGTGTTCCGGCCGTTGCTCGGTTATTTATTTGGACAGTCCTGCTAAAACGAATCACATAGGATTTGTTCGAGATGTACATGAGAAACTGACTCCGGAACGAGAAGTGCTATTTGAAAGACTGAGCAAAGGCTTGCTCACCGGATTTGTGGGCACCACGGAAGATATAGCGTGAGTCTCGGATTGTTATATGAATCCTTCGTCCTTAACCCCACCAATGCCGCGATAGTGAAACCTATTTATATTTTGCGCGAGCTAAATATACCACCGGAACTCGTGCGAACACTTCTTTTCTGAATTCTTTCTTATACTAACATCCCCCTGTCAGTTGCCCTTGTCGATGGAGGTGCCATCTTTTCCAGCGCGTAGTTCTAATATTGCAACTTCGTGTATTGGGAGAGTGTAGTATGCTTCATATCAAGACCGAGAAGCCAATCGCCTGCCTATTATCAATGAATCATATACTCTGTACTAAATCTACTGCATATGATCATCTGTGATGCCCTACGCCGTCGCATTGACGCATATTTTGCGGAAGAACCTGGAGAGGATACAAGCGGGTCTTGCTCCGCAGAGAGACAGGACTGCTGTATTAGAAGAGTTTCTCACTTGACTACTAAAAAGCCAGACAGATGAAAAAAAGATCACGAAGCAAACACGAAGCTGTGAGTGGTCGAAGTCGGGACTGGGACGCTAACTGTCGCATCCAGGATTGTAGATACTGCAACTCGAGTTTCTCCTTTAGAATCGATTGCCTTGAAGCGATCGGACAGCCTGCTTTGGTCCAGGCAGCTTCTTTGATGTGTTTTTGCCAGCGAGCGCTGTTGCGATTCTCCGTCTTGGCGCTTGAATGGAGCTCTTTCTTGATCTTGGGAATAATCCTTAAACTCAAGTGGTGTTTCTCCTCCCCCTTGGACATACGCTGAAAGTATCGGCCCGTTCTTGACCACTTGAACTCCAATGAATTGAGTGATTGGCACGCGATAACAATGGTTGACTGGATCGAAGTAAACCAAAGAGGAGCAGGGACCGTCCCAATATCAAGGAGACAGTAAGTTGACTTCGTACACATCAATCACGTTCGACGGAGTAGCAAGTCTGAGCGCTCCGGATAAATGGCCGACTCAAGCGAGACTTCGGAAGATGACCTCTGTGCGAACTACGGCAGAGTTGAAATTCTCATGACGAGAGAAGTAAGGTTAATCAAATCTATGATATGACTTATCAGATAACACAATCAGCCTTCACGATGGTGCGTACATCATTTCCCGAGCGCTCCCGAAGAGTCGAGATCTTCTATCCTTGAATAGGAAGTGAGTGCGGCCTTCTAGAGAAGACGCTTGTCATTTAAAATCGACCCTTGATAGGAACATCCATGGATGTCCGCATATCGTGTTTCATGCTGGAGATGATGCGTACAGCCGATAGTTTTCCTGCACTGTGGAGGCCCCACGGAGCCCAGAATAGCTGCCGCCAAGAACCAACAGAACCACAGGGATAGATTATAGATGGAAATCCGAGAAAAATGGCTCCAAGAGGGTTCATACATTTCAAGGCTCCCTTCAACCATTTGTAGAGCTAAACCACCACGAACAAGCAACTTCGGAGATAACGGCTCAGAGTTCAGTTGCCTGATCAACTCCGATTCGACCCCGACGCCCGAGTTAGGTAATAAACGTGGCTTCAATCCTGGGCGCCTGTTCTCCTTCAAGTTGCTGTCTTCTCTGCTCATTGTCGATCGTCTGTCACTCGACAGCTTGTGTTCTTTCATCCAAGCGATGCAATAATATAATCCGGCATATTCAACGAGCTGCGTCAAATCGATATGGCAGTAGATCACTTGTCGCACTGGCGATGTACACGTCGATGCGCTCGTGCTCACTCGGAATCGGAAAGACTTCTGCTAAAACCCGCGAACGACGGTCTTTATACCTCTTCGATTGTATTACAAAAATATGGTTTGGCTGTCCTCTAAGGGTATATTGCTTTTGTTATCGTCTGACCAGCTATGCTTCGTTCAATGTAGGCTCCAATGAACTCTATGATGTACCGTTTCTCGGCGCGAAATCTACCTTTTAGTTCTTAGGCGGCAAAGAGATCGTTCGGTGACATTTCGATCGAGAAATGAAGGGCCGTCACGTTACTGTATCCTCAACGCTATCTGACAGGAGACCCACGTCTATGGAACCTTGACAGGAGTCACAAGCCGACGCTTTGCCTCTGCAAAGCTAGTTTGTCACTTGCCAGTTTCGTCAGCTTTTTTCCACTCACATGCCTCATATCTTGGCTTTGCTGGATAATTCTTTTTTCCAAACCTTGTAATGATCCTATTTCTCAAGGTCTCATGACAGACGAAGCCCTACCGCTACTCACAGTAATGCATCTTCAGAGCCCCTTCTCTGTGGTCCGTTGGGCCACATGTTGCGCCTGGACTTGATTCGTGAACTCTGTCTCCTAAATCGCAATTCTGGGGCTCACTATTCCCGGGTGCTTTCGCTATGTCGTAACATGGTATCATATGATGACTTGGAGTACAGGCCGCTGGATGATAGGCAAAATGCCCTGCTTCTCAATAATACGGGATCAATATCAATCGCCAAGCGAGACTAGGATGAGGCAAAATTATGTCTAAAGGAAGGAGACTGCTTCCGGAGTGTATTGACTTAATGTCGGACTAAAGTGTTACGCACGCCCTGCGGAATGAAGAAATTCTGAGATATGGTACCATTAGTCACGCATATCTCGACCCGTTAAGCAATGATGATATACTAATCATCTAGTTCAGGTGCATTGCAACCCTCTCCTTTCGTGTGCCCTTTGCCCTGTCCTGTCCTATACATCGTCTCTACAAATCAGCCGCTCCCATTCCCAACAGGACCGAGCGAGAAGCTTGCGGATTTGTTTCTGTGGTATTCATTTAGTCTCTAGTGGTTTCCTGTGTTAACCAATACCCCGACTAATCTTGAGTATTCAGTTATTTGCGCAAGCGAGTAATCATCCCACAAGAATTCTCCGGGATACTCAGCCTACTTATCCCGGGAAACTTCCTAAAGGGTTCGAGTCAAACGATCGAGACACAGTGATCTGGTTATGTAGCACGTTTTTTGATCACCTCGTGCTTTTACAATGACGCATCCATCGCATATCTATATCAATCATCGTAGATCCACCTCTATTTGCGTTCGGGCTGGACTTCCGGCGAAGGAAAGATGCCATCGGGCGTTTTATGCTCCCCAAACACTCATGTTCAAGTCGCTGATGAACGTTTCATCTCATGACTTGACTTCCCCAGTCATGTTGAACAACATCCCAGACGTCGGTTGTCTTAGCTGGCTGTTCTCCTCCGTAGCTGCAGGTCCTCCACATCGAAGATTCAACGCCGGAATATATATAATTTCGCATAGATAATCGCCGGCCAGATACCGGTAGTGGGGAGTCGCACCAGATCGACGGGGTCCGAGAGGACGGGACCAATTCAACCGACAATAGGGAGCGAGACGGAAATATCCTCTGTTTGATCTGTTTGTTGGAGTGCGTTGAATTGCTTGATTGACGCGCTCGTGGACTCAGCGTCGAGATCAGACCGCCGCATTACGTGACCTCCAACTTCGTTCGTGTGCCTGCTCTCCGCAATGCGATGCGATGTCCCGGGGAAGTTGCAGAAGTGCGGAACTAGCCAGCATCGAGAACTTCATCACAGGCAGACGGTGCGGGTCCCGGTGCAGCGTGTGACGGCGTACACTGTCGGCGAAGTGCATATAGCTTCCTGTGGCACTGGCGAGACTCACTCAAAAGCCGTCATATACGCTAGAAGAACAATCTGTAGACCCTTAGTAACCCGTAATCGATGACTCAAACCCTACTGGCAAAGGCTTGCAACGCAGAGAGCACGTTGGTCTCCCATGCTTGGCACCATGCCGCCACCATCGGATGAGCCTCCCGACTTACCACCACACGTTTCACAACTCCCACTGCAAACCGCCGGTGTTCTTGCGGTCGGTCGCGGTCCTATCAACCCCACCCTCATATCCCTCAGAATGTCCCTCGGCGACTTACAAGCCTGGAACCATAGACGACCTTGCCAACGAATCAACACCGTTTAATCGCCGGCGCAGGCCCTCTTTTACTATGGTCGTGAGACGACGATGAAGAGATGGCTGAAGAAGTTGACTTTGATGAAGCTTCGGAAACGAGGACGACGGAGGCGCTGGGTGTGTTGTGCTGGACTTCACCGTCGTGGCTGGTGTGCCGAGTTGCCGCTCCACCCCTTGTTTTCAGGTCCCGATTGTCAGAAGCGCAATTGATCCGAGGGATAGGCAGGCGTACCGTTGTCCGGTACGACGAGTGTAGAAGGTCGGTGCGTTGCAACTGGGAGGACAAATACTCTTACTTGAGAACGTTACTAAGCTAATCCATTAATGGAATAATATTGCCGGAGAATAAAGCAGGTTGGAACCGGGAAACAGGCTCGTCTGGCTTCTCGAGGTGAACTGTAATGTCCATGTGAAATAATTAAGCGAGTCTTTGAGCTGGGCCTCGTTCGCCTTGCAGAGCGTGGAATTTCTTAATGAATTGTTGAATGTCATGACGTCGGATCTCCCGGAATAGCATTTCCACATGGGATATGTCGAGACCTAGCCCAACCGAAGCTCTAGGTCGATCCTAGCGTGCTTGACAGGTTCCAGAGTGAGACCTGTCAAAAGGACAGCCAAGACAAGGAAGTGCTGGAGAGCCCGACAGAAGGGATCGACAATCGGAGAAACAGCACAATGAAGGGCGGATGGATTTAACGAGATGGAGATACTTGTGGGAAGAGGTGATTTGAGGGATCGTGCAAGCGAAGAAGCTGAACAATGAGGGTGCGAAGGCGATGCTGCGTCAGGGAGGTGAGGGACACGGCAGACTAACCAAGAATCTCATTTCCGAGACTCCCACAGTTATGTGATACTGGCTCAAAACAGAGCTCTAGAGAAGGACTTTCAACGGGTCCGCAACAGTCTGGCCCCTCTCATCGGCGGTAAAGAAGACAATAGTTGCTGCGATGTCAACGCCGTCGGAAATACAAGGCTCGAAGGACCATCTCTCGAAAAGAGGGTGGCTCTTTGACGATGATGAAGCATGTGGATGATCGTTGAAGGCAGGGAAACGCCAGGCATTCCCAAAGACGTCTGATGGAGCGGAAGTAAAAGACGTAATGGATGAAGACAATGCAGGCACCACGGATTCGAACAGGAGAGCAGTGAGAGAAAAGCAGCAATCAAGGGAAAGGTTGCTGGCAGTGCACTGGGGGCTTTCGGAGCAAACGGTGCAGATACCGGGGCCGGCATCCGTAAGTCAGCGAGGCGGTCGTGGGAGAGGTAAACGGGGTCGGCGAGAGTCGTGCGATGATAAGCCTCATAGGGATATTTCGTGAGATGAACGTGCGGGACTATTTAAGGCATTTAGAAAGACTTGATAGTAGCACAACGATGGTGCAAAATTTTCATCACCCCAGGATCATGCCAGAATCATGCTAAACTCATGCTAAAATCCGTCCCGAGCTGCGGTTTGAAAATTTAAGTTGGACATAAATGAAAATTAGATGAAATACAAGAACGGAGAGACATCGGAGGAGGTCGCTCTGCATTCGGTGGCTCGCACTGAATAGTCACATATTCGTGGACGAACCTCGGAGGTACAAGAAATATTGAAACTCCGGTTTCCTAATTTGCCACTGACGCGTCCTATCGTACCCGCGCTACTCAGTCGCCCAGATCCAAGTCAATTGGCTTCCGACTCTCCTCCCGTCTTATATACCGACTACTCCCAATCTCGCACCGGTTCCTTCTTGAGCCCCTCTCTCGCCTCGTAATCCATCCATCGTCCCTGCCATCATCCCAAAATGCCCCAACAACGCCAGTTCAACCCTTACTCTGAGAACGGCGGGACCATTCTCGCAATTGCCGGCGCCGATTTCGCTGTCGTTGCAGGCGATACGAGACAGAGCGAAGGCTATAGCATCCAGACACGTTACGCACCTAAAGTCTTTAGATTGTGAGTGGTCTGGGAAAATTTGTCGTCGTTGTTGGCGCCGGGCTCATCGCCGTCGCGTACGCGCGTCCCTCTCTACAGGACAGACAAGGCGGTTCTCGCTGTGAACGGATTTGCAGCTGATGGAAACATCTTGGTGAAGACGGTGAAGCAACGTTTAGAGGTATGTGTTCTATCCTACTCCAACCAGCTCCCTCCGTCGTCGTTCGCGACGTTCGCCATTCTCACGTATGCCCAAAATTTTGCTAACAACCTATCCGTTTCATAGTGGTACCGACATGCGCATGCGAAGGATATGCCACTTCGAGCCATCGCTCGTCTGATTCAAACGATTCTGTATGCTAAACGGTTCTTCCCCTACTACGTCTATAACATCCTTGGCGGCATTGAAGAAGATGGTCCGTACCGTTTCGTAATAAGGACCCTGAATCGTCTAATCGTTCTCTTCCGTCCTTCGCAGGCACTGGCGCGGTATACTCCTTTGACCCCGTCGGATCGTATGAAAGAGAGGCATGTCGTGCGGCAGGTGCTGCGCAGGCTTTAGTGCAACCTTTCCTGGACAATCAGGTACGTAAATAGTCGTTCTTCCGAAGATGATAAGGGGTACTAAGACCGCGTTTGTTCGTCTTGCAGATATACTTCAAGAACCAGAAGCCCAAACCTGGTCAATCGCACCCGACCCATCTGCCCCTTGACCACGTTTTGTCCCTGGTAATTGATTCATTTACAAGCGCTACGGAGCGTCATATTGAGGTATGTATTGATTTAATTCAATATTTCCGAGAAGAGACATAGAGCTTATTCCCCTCTTTCGCGCTATACTAGGTTGGTGACGGCCTCGAAATATATGTCGTCCTTGCACGCGGTCACAGCGCGCAGGGGTTATCAAACATCCCCGGTGCACAAGAGATCTCTCAGACGGACGAGGGCGAGAGGGTGTTCGTGGTGCGGAGAGACCTGAAGAAGGACTAGACATTTTTTCCTGCAACTCAATCTTCCTCCTCCTCTCTTTCGTCTCCTTGCACTCCATTCCTCGTTACGCATGTCGTTATTTGCCGTCCTTGTTCATCACTCCTTTCGACCCGCAACACACTGCCCTCGGTGGTTCGTGGTCATCCACTATCTCGCTTGCTCATCGATGCAGCATCTCCCACCTCTCATATCACTTAATATCCTCATTTCCATTGACAGTCGAGATAGTAATAGACCTTGAACGCATCCCGGGACTGAACCTTCTGTACACATAGTATTTCTGGCTCTCTTGCTCTTGATTCACCTTGTACCATATTTTCCCGCTTTCGATAGGCCACGGTGTTGTCTCCCGCACATGACGTACGTCCTTTCGCATTATCACATTGCTGCATCGGTGTAGAATAGCGTCGTCTAGTTGTGTATTCGCAGCCATAGTCGTCGTCAGCGAAAATTTTGCCTTGTATTTAGAGCTCCGTCGAATAAATATTTTGCAACTCCGAAAATACCCACCAATGACAAAGCTGCCGTTGCCGGATACAGCCACTTTCCAAACAGCACCAAACCGAACCGTTGTGTAGCGCCAAATACAGCCAAGCAAGGCAACACAACAGCCGCGCTCTCATCAACGACCAGACGACGACGACAAGGCAATAAGACCTTCTTTTTCTCCATCCCCTCCGACTCTCGCTACTCCTTAATCCTCATCGAAAATGTTCCGGATACTCGTTCCATTGCTTGTAGCTTCATCGGGAGTTTGGGGTCAGGCAGCATCAGGGAACTACGCCGATTGCGGTGATCTTGCTCCCAACCAAGCCGACCTCGTGGGCACTTGGGCATCGGGGACGGGCGCTGTCCAGACTGGACCGGTATGTGGATGGTATACGATACGGGCGTGATACAATAACTAATGCCGGAATGTATGATAGAACTTCGTGAACCCTTTGAATTTTTCCTTCAGTTATCCCCAGACGACTGGTATCTCATATTCCTTGTGCGTACACCAGTGCATTTGCTCTGTCGTAACCACCTTCCTGACATTATGGATGTGCATCTAGTACGACCGATGGATTTTTCGAAGAGGCGTGGTACCGGTTCAACAGCAATGGTACGTCACCGCCCCACCTGTTCTTTGATTCCTCTGAAAGCTCAATCTTTCTCTCAGGTAGCAACCCGAACTGTATTCAGGGTGTCATCCAGTGGCAACACGGAACATATTGCCCTTTAGCGAATGGGTCAATCGTCCTGAACCCCTTCGCACCCGACGGCAGACAACAAGTCCAAGACCCTTGTAGTCCAGTGTCTAACATCATCCAACAATTCAATGCCACCACTCTCCTCAACACATGGCAACTGAACAACGATCCTCAATGGGGGACTCAGCTCCTTCTCTTCCAATTCGACGACTCCCCTCTGAGCCCCATGTATCAGTTCGCCAACCCACCTGTCATGCTCCCCACTCAGGTCTTGACGCCGAACGTCACAAATGGTCAGCAGCTCAACGCTGCGCGATCCACAGCATCCATTTCACCGATGTTGACCATCCTCGTGGGAGTCGTGGCTGGTGGTTTGGGGCTCGCGACATGTCTATAGATTGGACATCCCGAAATGTCTGTTTCGCGTTCACGGTCATGGAATAGACACTCCTGGAGAGCGAGTTCTCGTTGGCGCATGTTGGACTTTATCTGGACATCCTCATAAAACGGACTATGTAGTTGGGTCGTGATTCGGCGTATTATGTGGCGTGGCTAGCGGAAGATGCTTGTCTCTATTGCCTTGGCAGATCTTCCTTTTCTCACTCCCATGAGGGATTTACCTTTCCTTTCTATTGTATGGGAAAGTCACCCTCTATAGCGTATAGCAGATACCTTCGCTGAATGCTCTCACTCGTTTGTCGCTCTTTTATTCCGTCAGCATGCCTGTATCTTTTTTGCCTTGCATAATTACCTTTCCATATACTCCTCTATGTCTTATCTCGGGATGCCTGTCCTCGATGCTGTTCATCTTGGCCTACACCTCATAAAATATACCCTTTGCAGCGATATCGATAGCGACGCCCGAGTGCCGATCATGTGTCTTCGTGATCGAATGACTTCACCGCGCCGCCCCTTGTGGCCGACATCCAGCTGATCAGCTGGTCTCGCGGTTCCTGGTCAAGGTAACTTTAGACTCTTCGGCTTCGTGGCTTCGTTCCTGACTAGTGATGTTGCCGTCCATCCATCCGACGGGGTCCACATGCCTCAAGTCGATCAAAATTAAAACCATGGCCTTGTGACTTCGATTCGATCATCGACAAAAGTGAAAATAATATTACCGGGCATCGTTCGACGGTCCGAGGAGTTATCGTAAGTGAGCGTTGCATAAACGGTGTCCACGTATCATTCTCGTATCGAGCACGCAGTTCTTTATCAACTCATTAACCCTGTGCTTTACTTGGATACACGCGGAGGGAGATAGGAATAATAGAGTGAGATTTGCTCCTAAGCTAAACTAAACGAGGTAACGTAACACTGGCATTCAAGGCCTCGCTTGGTACAAAGGGCTCGGAAGAAAAGATAGGGTCAACGCTGGAAGAAATAGACCTGACCAAGTGATTTGATCAAATCTTGATCTTTTTGACCCCTGTCTTTAGACTCGGCGAATGACGACAGAGGTTGTCGCCAATCTTTTGTTCCGTTCCACAAGACGCTGGTCGAGATCACCTAGGACACTCATACTAAGCCTGAACGAGACCAAGTGACTAAGAAGAGTAAGATATTCAGCCGTCAGGCACAGCGGCGCATTAGAATTTTGTGTTGGTATATCAAGCCAGAGAGTCATATGACCTTTCGAGCATCCGCAAAGACTAATACACCTGCGCGGGGACTAGAACAGACCACATAGAAGGCACATGATCCTGAGAGAGATGTACGACCACGAGAATTGCGTTCGATCGCCGGAGAAAATTATGACACATTTGTACAGCCGGAAGGTGTAAAATGACGCGAACTGGGAGTAAATCGAAAGTCAAAATTTCTCGCGAAACATCGAGAGTCGCCGGAGAAGGTCCAGATGATTACAGGGTCGAAGGTCGACGGATGTATTGTTATAGCGATAAACATGGCTCCAGGAGTCGCTTCGCTTCTCTGAGAAGAAGCACATCAACAGTGTCAGATTGAACGTCATAGAGCGAACCCTGTCCATCGTGAGTACGAAGTAGTGTTTTAGGTGGGACGCTGGACAGTTCTTCCTTTGCTCTCACTCCAAGGCTCCACGACTATGGTGCGGGAAGAAGATATGTGAGAGCAGGAAAGACGGGCCCGTCAAAGAAGTATTGACGAAGCTCAGATGCGATGATCAGGGGGAGCGTAATAGAAGTGAAGAAGGGGTGACGATAGCGAATATCCTGTCAGGACCGTCAACGCAGTGGTAATGCTCGTGATTTTCGAGTGTTCGCCGTGAAAAAAGGGTCCTTCTTGATCGATTGAGACAAGTTACGGAAGTATACAAACCAGGGAGGGGTGAAAGGGAAGAGATAGCGGTGAATTTGGAGCCACAAGTAGCGACAGATGTCCGAGAGATCAAGAATGCGCGAGGTGAGATAATCAGCTGGCGCCAATGATGCACACGGGCTGCACGTCGTTGCTCGACATGGCCTCGAGACTACATAGACGACTATGTGAGGTCATTACATCTGCAAGGAGACGCCCGTTTGACGACAGCCATCCTGTCTGCTCTAAGTTCAGAAAGAAGGAAATCATCTGGTGAGCTTCAGCTTCAGAGCAGATTCGTTCTTCGGAATCCCCTAGAGATGACAAAGTCTCTTTCCAGAGTCTTCAAACAGCGGTGAGTACGTGGTCATGAACCGGTTCAGCGCGGTTTGTCTGAAGGAGGAACAGGACATGCTGGGCAAGGCACGATAGCCGGGTGAACGTTGGGGTGAACGTTGCTAAGCGCTAAGGGACTTGCGGCACTGGCGGCATCCGGCCATGCCGGAAACCGGATATCTTATCATCCAAGCCCGATCAATGTTGTTATACTTATGCCCATATCGTGCATCCTACCATTAGTAGTCCTGCTCACAGTAATAATATCAGACGCTACTTGATTCCGTCTACTCGAATAAAATTTAGGTGAGTCGATTTGTCATCTGAAGGCAGTCAACTAATCATTCGGAGAAATCGTCGAATACTCGACGCCATGATGCAGTAATGACACTGCACTCTATCGGGAAAGTCACCCTAGTCGGACACGCTCTGCCTTCAAACGAGAGAACTAGGACCCGCTCGATTCCCTATATGCTGATTTTATAGTCAATATTGGAATTTTCCACCGCTCTTCAAGATTTGCTTAGGCAGGATATTAAACATACAGCATTGGCTCGTTTGTATCCATCGTCAGATGATCAAAGGGGGTATCTCAAACATCTTGAGATGGTTCCATGCCATGGGGTTGCGTGAAAGAGAGGATTGGGAATTAAGGCTCCACTGTATCCATATATATATGGTATATATAGGGGGTATATATATGATATACAGTGTATAATATACAAGCTTCCCGGTATATGTATAGTATATGTATAGTATATGGTATACAGTTGT